>JAQQZZ010123240.1:0-14389 GCA_030265115.1 Mopalia vespertina
GACACCACAAACAGATCGGCTTCCTGTTCCCCTTTAGCTCTTAGAGCACCAGGGCAACACGAAGCTCCCTCCAACCAACCGGCCAGACTGGCTTTGAAGAGCACCAAGGTGACAGGAAGCCACCAACCAACCAGCCATTACATGGTATACAAAATATGAGACAAAGACAATTTATATACATCCACAGGAAATCTCATTATCTGTATCAAGAATTACAAAACATAATTGTTAGGAACAGTTTTTTTTTAAATTTACCTTGATAAAGTATCGATGCAAAACAAAAATGTCGCCCAACGGTTCACTTACAGTACAGGAAAAGAGAAAATGACGTTGTGATATGCCTTAGGAAAGTCATGTACTTCATTGTTTCCATTAAATACATTCTTTTATAATTAAAATTCTACACAGCATTGTAGAACAGTTTACCTTATCAGACAGATCAACATCCATAGTGCCAGTACCATCATTGAGACGACAAGCTAAACTCCAGCATTGACCTTGACCACTGTCCAATCTACTCAACAAGGTCGCCACATACGCCTAGAACAAGTTGACAAGTGATCATTTACCAAAATATGAATCGTGAGTATTCGTGACAGGTAGCACAGATTAAGCACTTTATTTTATTCAATGATTGCACAAACTAATGTAACACCAATATACTCACCAGTCCACTTCTAATTTATTATTATTCTACAAGTACTTATTTTGGTTTTATACGCTACTTAATGTAACTTCAGTCATATGATGGCATTTCAACCAACCAAAGGATTAGTGGGAAATGCGGAATAAACACAATGACATTTACATTAAAATTAAAGAAGTCTTGATCTTGATGTGTCTTAGAATACACAGAGCTGATAGTGGCCTGAATCTGAACAAGCATGTACCAGTTATGAATCTTTGTTTAAATGGCTACAGCACATACTTGTTGTTATTGCAATCATCAAATTAACCTAAAGAAAATTGATCTAAAGAAGTCAAATTTTATTCAGTTTTTAAATAGTATGGCACACATACAATTAAACATAGTTAGCACATTCTTTGAACCACAATGTGACATACCTTAAGTTTAAAACAGACTTCTTTTTTACTCTGTATATGACCTCTCACACTGGATATATAGACAAAAGGTTCCTTCCCACCTGAACCTTCAAACAGATACATAGGGGCAATTAGTGTCACACTGCAAATGAAGTACATACAGAAGACTGCGTCATAGAAAGAAATCCTTAAAATGTATATATGCTGAAAATCAGAAAACAAGATAGCAACAGAGTTGTTATGATTTCCAAAAAAGACACAAACTATAGTATCTCTGGTCCAAAAACAAAAAATGCATTATAATGATGTTCTGAAGGACGCTTACAAAGTATAGAAAATAAATGAAAGTTTTAGAGTGTAAACCCTGTAAATCACAGGTACCAATTTTACCCCAGCCCCCCTTTAATATAAGCACATATCTACCTAAATCTGGGGCAGTCAGGCACACAAGGTCATTTTCAGTTAAATCTTCTCAGGTGTGTAATTGTCAGTTTTATATGGAAACTATTTAGTTTGTTTGATTGGGGTTATACAACGTTTCATGGAACAGAAAAATCACGTTAAAAATTAAATGCAAACATCAAGGTCTAATCCTAATTTAATGATTGTAAGACTTTAAGCAAAACGATTATAAGGAAAATTAAACTTACCTGATAATTCGTTTGTGTTTTTTTCAATGACATCCTTTAAATGGCGATGCAGTTCAGCAGGGTTAGTAAATGTAGAGAAATCAGGCACTCTATTAACAGTACTATCAGGGTTTTTTGGAGAGCCTCTATCACTAAAATTAAGATTATCTTTCGATGAAACACTGGAGTTCCCGATATTATTTCTATTGGTCGATTTAGTGAAATGAACAGAGTTTGAGCTTGATACCATTGAACTAGAAATTGCTGAGTGTCTTTGGCCACTGACTGTTTGCACTGAATTGTTACTCTTTGATTTTGAACAATTGGTTGAGCTTTTCTCGAGGATAGGATTTTGAGATGACTGTTTCCTTTGGTTTGTAGATCCTAACCTTTGAACTGTATTGCCTGTACTTGATGTTTGGTTTTCAACAGTTTTAGAAACGACTATCTTAGCCTTTTTTGATATTTGAGGACAAAACACAGAATCTTCCTCAAAATCATCATCCATTGGAAAATCATCATTCATCAGATCAGCTAAGTCATCCATTTCCATTTCAAGGTCAGCAATTGTGTTGGCTTCTGACTTTGAAGGTTGTGCCCCTGATTCCTGATTGGTTGGATTTCCTAGTTGGGCTGGGCGGCCTAGTTGGGATGGTCGACTTTGAGCCGGATTACTTGGTTGGATAGACTGTGACCTTATTGGCTGAATTGTTTTTTGTAAAGAAGATTGGCTTTGATTTTGACTACGGACAGTTAATGTTGACTGTCTCTGCTGTTGCAATGAACTAAGTCTACCAACATGAGTAGAGTTAAAAGAGTTAGCTGTTCTTGATTGTTGTGCCTGACTGGTTGAAGCTGGAGGAGCAGAATCCTCCATGTCTACATCCCACTAAAACACAAGCATAGAAATTCATATGCATTCATTATATTCAAATAGGATATTTTTAAATCTCCCAATTAGTTTATTGAATGATCCCTTATTGTTTTATCCCCATGTTGAAGTGTATTTCACTCATGTCGTTTTTATCTCTTGACTTCATAAAAAAAATCCCTACCCACTAGAAGTTAGATATACGCACAATTTGTTTTAATTTAAGTGGCAGCCCCATTCTGGTAAAAGACGCCAACAAGAAATTTTGAGTCCTTTAAAAGTTTGTGGATTTGAAAATGGTGAACTAAAATGATGTATAAACCTCTTGATCCAATGCTTCCAGGTCTGTCATGCCAAGAGATTCCAGAAAATCATCATCTTCCATTTCATCATCTGAAATCAGTCAAAAAACACTCATATGATGGTGTGCCAGTCGGATTCATTGAGGTTTTACACAGGTTATTTCACTCGTATAATGCTGTGCCAGTCGGATTCATTGAGGTTATACACGGGTTATTTCACTCGTATAATGCTGTGCCAGTCGGATTCATTGAGGTTTTACACAGGTTATTTCACTCGTATAATGCTGTGCCAGTTGGATTCATTGAGGTTATATACAGGTTATTCCACTCATATGATGGTGTGCCAGTTGGATTCATTGAGGTTTTACACAGGTTATTTCACTCATATAATGCTGTGCCAGTCGGATTCATTGAGGTTTTACACAGGTTATTTCACTCGTATAATGCTGTGCCAGTAGGATTCATTGAGGTTTTACATAGGTTATTTCACTCGTATAATGCTGTGCCAGTCGGATTCATTGAGGTTTTACATAGGTTATTTTACTCATATGATGGTGTGCCAGTTGGATTCATTGAGGTTTTACACAGGTTATTTCACTCATATGATGATGGTGTGCCAGTCGGATTCATTGAGGTTTTTACATAGGTTATTTCACTCATATAATGCTGTGCCAGTCGGATTCATTGAGGTTTTACACAGGTTATTTCACTCATATAATGCTGTGCCAGTCAGATTCATTGAGGTTAAACACAGGTTATTTCACTCGTATAATGCTGTGCCAGTTGGATTCATTGAGGTTTTACACAGGTTATTTCACTCGTATAATGCTGTGCCAGTCGGATTCATTGAGGTTTTACACGGGTTATTTCACTCGTATAATGCTGTGCCAGTCGGATTCATTGAGGTTTTACACAGGTAATTTCACTCGTATAATGCTGTGCCAGTCGGATTCATTGAGGTTATATACAGGTTATTCCACTCATATGATGGTGTGCCAGTTGGATTCATTGGGTAAAGAAAACAAAACAATCAACTTAAAATGATATCAGACAAGCACTGGACATGAAATCGTGCAATACGGCAGAGTGTGACAATTTACAGTGATTTGTTTGTTCGTTTGATTGGGGTTTAACGTCATATTGCTAGGGTGGTATACCCTTTATTACCTTTTGTAGATGATTGATCTGAGTAGTAATGGATTTTATAAGATTCGTTTTCAACAGAACTGGATACACTCACGGGGGATTTAGGGGATGTATTTGAAATTCAGAATGCATGTTCCATACATTAAGTATTTTTTGTGTAGGTGTATTTAAATTTGTTCAAGGTGAAAATATGTTGATATGACTCTTACATGCATCTGGAGCCCTGCTTTATATATGACAGCAGTGTATTCAGGTAGTAACTGACATTAGCACGATAATTTAATGTGAAGTGTTTTGCTTTGACCAAAGTAAATCTTCCTCCAGTTCTCAGTAATAGCTAGGCTTAAAACAAACCGCTCTAGCCCTATTCTTAAAAACCCCATTATATTATCATCTTGGCTAACCACTTACCAGGGAACTGGGAATTCATCCCACTATCTGATGTATTGGAGTTGATATGTCTTTGAGATACCGGGTTATTAGTCTGAGTTGAGGATCTGTTTGGTCCAGAAGACCCAGCTGGTTGTCTCCCTTTGGTCAGAGTTTGAGCCCCTTGTTTACTGGGAGCTGTACTGCTGAACTCAGTTCTTTGGTTCCCTCTGGTTCCTTCATTAGCACCAGCCCTGAGAATTGAACATAGCTATTTATAGGTTATATAGAAAGGAAAAATAGAGGTCAATTTTAGGAATGGTAGGAATTGTTACTCTATACACTGCCACATTTAGTCAGTGATGGCAGTGTGTCCACTATACAGTAATTTATAGTCATGAAACTACCTCTTTCTCTGTCCTTTTGTAGCTTATTCAAGTCTGTGTCATGATAATCTCCAAGGATCGTCTTAGAGAATTTCTCTCTAACTACAAACAAGGACAAGATAGAAAATACATCCACTTGTCAGACAATATGGTTTGTTTGGGGGTTAAACACAGTACTTAAGGTTATTTCACTCATATGACCACATGTAAGCCCAATGGGTAGATGAATCAATTCTAGACACCAAAGGTAACAAACATGGACAAGACAAAGGGCAATCACAAATTGGTTTCTTGTAGCTCTGAAAGCACCAGGGCAAGTGAGCTCCCACCCAGACATTATAGTGTAGTCAGTCAGAGTATAGACATTTCAATGCAAGACATTTTCAACAAATCAGGTTCTCATTGACACTTTTTTTGTGGACACCCAGGGCGACATCAACATCCAGATTTGAGAAAGAGTTAGTGCTTTAAAATTGAACACAAAATTGTTGTTATTCTCACCAACATGCTTATTTCACTTACAGTGCATTTTGAAGTAATTTATCTTGTGTGTTCGCCTCCATAAGGGAGTCTACTTCACCACCCAATATTTCCAGATTTTCTGATTTCAAAAACATCACACCTTTTCGACATAGTATTCTCCCTTTAAGACGAACCTACAACCAACATATCATAAATATATACATAAATAAGATCCACTCTTAAACTTTATAGAAATATAATTTGTGATGATTTGATTATTTATCTGATATTTGACTCCTTTCACATTTAAGGTGGAGTCAGTTGGTCAGTTATGTTTGTTCCTTCAATGTATTGCACAGCAATAGGACTTGGGCAGTATTTTGACCATATCTATAATTCTATTATAGAAAAGAAGTTTTCCAGTGAACACAGATTGCTTTTTACATCCTTGTCTCCAACCTTGTGTCACTGGTATACGCTAAGACAGAATCACCAACAGGTCACAGTCAAATAAATCATCACCATCAAGTCATGACCTTACATGTATGTTACATGTACCCATAAATAAGTTTGAAACAAACTTTAGTTTGACTAAAGAGTGGATAGAACAAAATCAATCTTTTGGAAACTATTTAAAATAAAAAATAACTTTATAGACAACGATATGTAGTAGAAAGCATGTCTACTTGGACAAAACATTTCAGAAAAGAAATTTGAATCTAACTCTCACATCAGCCAGGCAAATCATATATTTATCTATAAATATTTATAAAACATAGTTTTGTACAGTAGACCAATACTTTTTGTACCTTCTGCCTTAAATGCAATACACTAATATACCAAATGGAAATGCCATGTGATTATATACAAAGCTTACCTTACATCCAGGTAAGAGAGCTGTTCTTAATGCTGGGATTGGTCTGTACTCCATACCATGGACATCACTGGAACCATCTGTTAGCTTCAGTAATAACATCCTACTCAACTTCATCTCCCACTGGAAACAAAATAATTGACCCTTCAGTTTGTCAAAAGTAAATTTAAAGTAAATTTAAAGTAAATTTGTTCCACTTTATATGACGGTGAGCCAGTCCAATCATTGAATGGGTGATTCAACGACAAGACAATGACAATGTTAAAGCGGAGGTTGGGCTTCAATAAAATGCTCTTTTTTTGTGTTGAATTATGTCATCTAATTTCTAATAATTATTTCAAATGCTGTTTCAATCACATAGTGACATGCCAGACCAATGGGTGAATGAAAGAAGCCTCAACATCACTGGCAACAAACAACATAGATCAGACCGGACAACCACAAGATACAGGTGCCACAGACTAATCAACTTAGTGATCTGTCCTCTGAGAGGACCAGGGCAACAGAAAGCTCCCTCCAACTGACAACAGGTTCATTGTGACGACTCCTCAAGATTGAAGATAAAAAGAGCAATGACTTACAGGGGGTTGTGTGTGTTGAGTAGCTGTAACATGAACATTACTATTCTCTGTACCATGAACTTTCTGTAATTGCCCATAGTAAGGCTGACTAACATCCAATAATGAATCCACCTGTCAATTGATAAACAAATCAATAAATTAACATCAGTGATTTAGAGGCTTAAAACAGTCATAAAATTCCCATTTTGTTAAGCCATGTAAGTCAGGGAGTATTTAAACTAGAGAAGTCTACTTGCTTTTGGCATGATTACTTGTAACTGTTATTGTGTAAAATAACCAATTACATGACCCATCCACTACAAGCAGTGCTTATTGATTCATGTTCTATTTCACCTGTAAACAATATGTTCCCTCCAGCATAAACTTGTTCTCTTGTATCATGGCTGTGGGAAGATATGAAGTCTGTAATTCGTGAAGATCTGTCACGAGCCATTGATCATATACCATGCCTTTCAGCTGGTCAGTAGATAAGCTTGTTCCCTGCAACAGTTAATAGAAATCAAGAGTTACACAAATTATGGATAACCACAATTATCGTAAGTTCTAAACTTCATGTCTATCATTAAATACTAAGCAGTGAATTTTGTTTTAATTTATTCATGTCAAACATTATGCTTTAGAGAACCAAGGTTAATTAAAAAAACATACATTTGTAGCAATAGACATAACATGTTCACAACACAACCTTTTTAAATAAAAACAAGTTCAACAACTGTATACAACAAGTTTTCTTTGTTTATTTATTCACCAAATAAGGAATATTTCAATAACACATGCCATGGTTAGAAATAAATCGGCAGGAATAAAATCAATATGACTTGTTTTATCCCAAGAATAACAAGTATAATTGAGATACTTACAAACATTCATCCTTTTTTTTAAAATATAAAATGTACAATTATCAAAATCGATTATTAGTTTAATTCGTGGAATTATAAATTGAAATTAATAATGTAGACAGATGTGATATAAAATTACACGTAAGTATAATTGATTAAATTAACTGACACATTTGCTCATTCACACACCTGCATGGAAATTACAACTTGATAATAAATAAAACTTTGACTTTGATTTGAATAAAGAGATTGAATTAACAGATTTTTGATCTACAGATAATTTGTTCCATTTTCTAGGGCCAGAGATTTTTATGAAACGTGATGAAATATCAGATTGATAAAACGTTCTATGGAGATTAAGGTTTATAGTCCTAGTTACAGTAGGATAGTAAACTTTTATTTGGACGGTAATAGATATGGATGATACATAAATTTATCAGTTATGAGAAGACATGCACATAGATGCAACTGATTTAATGGTAAGATTTTGAGCGATTTAAATAAAGGATCAGTATGTTGGAGATGATGAGAGAATGGTATGATACGAATTACGTGCTTTTGAAGAAGACTAAGGAACTGTATCCAGTTATCGAGCATTTTTTCATTGGTCGTTTTTTTTTTTGTAAACTACGATGCAGGCGAAGATTGGTGTTCAATGCGTTTATTTGTGTTCACTGATGAAAGAAATACTTTCTTTAACGATGTCGGACGGTTATATATTTGTATCATCAAACACCGCTGAGTACCCTGATTATTATAGTCCAGTCATAACAAACCATATTTCCCGCCGCGTGGCATTTCGTCATAAAACTACACAGGTATTCAGCTGTAGCTTTTAATACTGGTTTTGAAAATTGACACCGAAGGCATGTCAACATAAAAAATTGAGTTAAGTTTAGTTAAACAGTATGGAACTTTCACCCCAAGCACAAAACAGTTGTCGAGCATTGTACCAGATAACGCACCCACTGAGAAAATTATAATGATTTTAAATATTTAATGGAGATTATAAACTGTATATGTTTTTTGTCTCCCCAACTAATAAATTCCTATTTGCTCCTGCTGTTTTGTAGGTATGAATGAATATGAATGTATATAATAATTGCATAAGCCTTTGCCGCTAATCAACACTTATAATTAGAATGTAAAGGGCATGTTTGTCGATCAGAATAAATAACTCAACATTACAACAGCGCTCTGCATGTATGGCATTTAACCAAACAGCAAGAGATTTCCGCTGTATACATTGAAAAGACAAGTCAATTCTATTGCATTACAAATAAGTTTGAAATGAATGTTCACCATAAATGTTTTTTTAGTTTCTTTTTATACCGATGTATTTAATGCTTAATGTTATTAGTTTATTAGTTATTATATGAATGTATAAACTGGGTCTGGATTTGAAAACTAAAATAACATAATCACAGGCCACCGGTCAACCAAATCAAAGGAAATACACACAGGAAAAATTTTACAACCCGTGAATCAATGGTACTAATATAGAATATTTTAATTTGCCTAGACAGCAGCCACATTTAACGAAACATTATAATCCCTCGCTACCACAATGTACAGGCTGCAGAGATCTTTCTGCCTGCCGTTTATCGTGCTGGAGATTGCCGAAGTCGGAGACGGCGTGTGTGTATTGGGAACTCGCGACAGCTGGCCCAGCTGTAAAAAAAAAACATGGGTGTAGAGCCGTATCGGTCATTTTTTTTTCTCAAAACGACGATTAAAGCACCAAACGATAACTGGATACACTCCCTTACCCTCCCGAATGTGGCACGAATTTTTTTTAACATTTTTTTTATTTCCGGCTGGTTCTGCCTAATTCTTGCTTTATCCGAATAAGTGTGACTAGGGCTTTACTCTGCGTTTTGCTTAGAGATTAAAAAGACTCATACTATTTTAATAACTGGTTTGTGCTTTTCTGGAGGCTGTTCTGACCGTAACTAGTGTGTTGGTAGGCAACCTGTAGCTAAAAGTCAACTAGAATTGTAATAAATATAGCCGTTCGCTTATTTGAGAACATTATTGAATATTTTGTGGAATTAGGGTATTAAGTATATTAATATTAAATTTTAATGCTTTAATATCATGAGGACTGTCATATATTGGCATACTGTCATATACAGCCCATTTTATTGGGCTGCTGTCATACACCTGTACACAACTGTTGTTTGTGTGTCAGAGATGCTCACCAGGCGGCACCCAAACTTCTCTTACACAAGCAAATAATCCTTTTTATTATTTATATGTCGGTGGAATACCAGGATTTAGGCCTACTTCACGCATAAAAGTGATATTTCACTGCCGTTAAGCCCAATTCACACCAGACGTGACGCGACTGTGGCGCTGCACGAAAATAATGTACAACACTACCTTTTATGTAATAAAGTTCTATAACGTAACATTGTGACGTCATTCGTGTGCATTATGGCGCCATTGCCTGAGGGATTTTACCAATGTTAAAGCATAGGAATGAAACGTGTCGTGCAGCGCTCAGTTTGAACAAGAGGCAAACGACACGACATCGCGTCGCGTCTGTTGTGAATTGGCCTTAAATTTTTGCTATTCATTTCGAATTGTTCTGCGTCAAACCCCAAAGTTTCCATTATGACGTTCCATACAAACACGCTTTATTTCACCACGCAACACAAAGGCTACGTCATTTCTCGCAACGTTTCGAATAACGTACTTTTATTCCACGTCACTTTTAGAATAGCGTCATTCTGTTACGACCTAGCTGGGTTTGAAATTGTGATGGACAATTTTATAATACAGCTCTGATTTATGAATTTATTGAAGATGTAAATAATAAAAAGAATATTACACAGTGTAGTTTGGATACCAAAACATTGCTCTCGAGAATGGTTGAAAGGATAACCCACTCGACCCTTCGCGTCTCGTGAGTTCTCTCTTTCACCACTCAGTCAAGCAGTATTTATCGTATGCCTATTCAAAATTCACTGTGTAATATCCTCTATTTATTAATTATATCATCAGTGAAGTACCACGATTTCCGTCTGTCATCAAAGTATTACTTAAAGGCTAAACGTTAAATAACACTTTTTTGTTATGCACTTCAAAAATAATTTTTTTTTTACTGGTGTTCACAAGGAATGTAGTTTACTTATTAGATAGACTTTTGTTTTCACACTTCACTGGCGTTCGGATATAAATAGCAAAATGGAAAAGACTTTCATGCTCCCTGTTACACGTATAATACAATCCGACTTTGATAAAAACATTGAGTTGAATTAAATGCATTAAAATATCGCCGGTTTATAATTCCGAATGGTGTAAATAGAAAAAAGGGCTTCAATATTCTTAGTATTACCTCCTGCTGGTATATTTTCAAGTGTCGTCTGCCTTGTCCCCGTCCTTGCAGCTTGCCAGCGTGTGACAGCTGAGATGTCAACAAAGAAGATGGTAGACTCCGGAGATTTTGACATTTTTTTTAAACGACTAGAGCTAACCTTTCAACGATAAAATCGACCAAAACGAACTAAGCGCTTCGAAATGCTGTTCGGAAGCTGGTCGAGAAATGCGTAATATATTTGACAAGTCGCACGAAAAGCTCATTTCGATAGCGACGAGTGGATTCAAGGACATTTCGGACAGCGATCTATTACAATTGGAACTTTGCACACAATCCTATTCGACAAAAAAGTACACTAAATTGGTTGTCAAGCTGTTTCAAAGTGTCAGCAGGATATATCATATAATATCATTCGCCTGCACTTATATTAAAATAACAAGTGGATCTCATAAGACACCTTAGACAGGATAATCAAATTCAATGACTGGCACAAACCCTTTTCATGTATAAATAATAATTTCTTTGTTTATAATGAATTTCATAAAAGTAGTTGTATGTATTGTAAACGGAATAAAAAATAAAAACCAATAAAAACTTTTATTTGTGAGTTGTGATGCGTTGAAATATTCTGCAAATGTTTCCCTAAATCGCATTTGAATAATTTTTAAGGTCGATATTTTCATCTCTTCATGTTACATTTTCTTCTACATAAAAATAAAACAAAGTACCTAATATAAATCATTAGGTTTATTATTTGTGTAAACTGATAATTCATTTGAAGTTTTAAATTTAATCTGTTTCAAATGGCGTGGGAAAATATATCTAAAATGATTAAAATAGAAGACGTTTAACCCCATTCCAACAAACAAACAAACACACATTAAAGTAGAAGAGCGTCGTCAGTCATAACAAATATCTGATATATCAAATTCCACTCGTTAACAAACAATGGCATCAAATGAAAGTAAATCAAACTTTTAAATATTGTAAATTGTAAATTAAACGCTTTATATGCGACGCAAATGAGCAAAATTTTAATCGGGTTTATGAATATATTTAGTTCACGTGTAGCCTATTTAATTGTCAGTTTTACAGAATGGAGCCTAGAAAGCGATGGAACTGAAACGAAACGACTTAATCTGAACTTTTTTTGAGTTGTGTTTGGATGAAAACAAAAGGGAATACTGTGTTTTATGTGATGACACCACGGGAAAGTTCCGTCGAGGTGGGTTGGACAGACGTGCAAGTCCCGCAGAAGAATGTACCCAACAGGCACAGACCGGAGCCCAATTAAACCCCTAAAACTTTGTGTGGCAAAAACTGATCCTAAACACACGCGGCTTTTTATTTATTGCTCGAATAATGAGATGAATGTACCAGAGAGAACCAAATGTTGGCACACGACGAAGACTGTAAAGACTTAAGCACGGCTGACACTTGCACGATTTTGTGGCACGCACTGCCACGAAATGTGTCGTGGCAAGTCATGTCACTTTGGTGGCACGCACTGGGATGCTCCCGCACTGTTCACGCACTGTCCGCGCATAGGTTACGAATGCGCGCCCAAGAGTGCCCGCATTGACACGAACTGACCCGACGTATTTACGCATAGTTTACGCACTGTTCGCTCACAGTTTACGCACTTCCCGCATTGGCCCGACGAGGTTACGCAATTCGGAGGCCGTCGTGGCGATTTGGGCCCGCCATATAAAAAGGGGGCCTCCCCACACCTGGCGTCATTTTTGGATTGCCTGTGGAAGAGACATGCTCAATGCCAGAGACACCGTCACTGCAGAGAAGAAAAGATGCCTATACCTGGCAGCTGCTCTAGCCATTGTTGAAGAGCAGCAGAAACTGACGCGAGCGACACGGCGGGCAGTAGTTGTGAAATACTCGCAAACTCGTCGTGAACACGTCGTAAGCTGCCCGTGCCATGCGCAAACATTTCGTGAAGTGCGTTGAACTAGTCGTGAACTGCTCGTGCCATCAAAGCGTGAAGTACACGTGACCGTGTCAGGGGAAACGCACGGCCACGCTGCAACGCGCACCAATGCGTGAACTTGTCACAAACTAGTCGTGAACAGTTCGTGAACAATGCGTTGCAGGTCGTGCATGTCGTGGCATGGCGCGCAATGGCACGCACTGGTGCGCATCCTCCAGCATCGTCCCACACTGTTCATGACAAGTTCACGAACAGTTTGCGCATAGTTCAAGAACCGGTTGTGAAAAAATTGTCGTGCCAAAATTTTGAACATTTCAAAACTTTCGTCCCGACATGTCACGCAGTCACGTCGAGTTTCCGCACACTTCACGCGAGTTTACGACTACTTGTCGCATTGGCACGACCGAGTTCGTGGCAATGCGTGCCACAAAATCGTGCAAGTGTCAGCCGTGCTATACCAGTTATTACGGTTCTGTTGGGATATTTCGTCCTTACACCACGCAACCGGGATCGAAGTAATAAATACTGCAGGCTTTGAGCGTTCGACACATTATGTACATGGGTGGCCATAGAAATGTAAGTTCCGTAACATGTTGCAGCAGGGAAATTTCAGCTGGCCAAAAACAAAACATCAGCGACATCATTTTAGCTGTAACACGAACACCCCAGCAACACGTAGTTTGTACAGCGGTAGCTACGCTTCTTGGGTCTCCTAACCTTTGGAAATAAGCGAACACTATCATGATTCTGCACTTTGTCTTCCAATGTATAAAAATTGTATAGTCTTTACTTGATTTGCTGGACCCCTTCGTCGATTTTCAGAACAGCCGTTGTATTTAGTCTCTTAAACAGAAGAATATAAATCTGTAGCATATATATGTATATATTTTTGGAAAGCTTGAATACTTACGATCACATGTATGTGAATGTGATGAAAATCCAATTATTTTCTCTAAAAATATTGAAGTTTCTAACATGAGTAGTTTTCTAGAAATACGCCATGGAAAATGTAGAATCTGCTTAAAACTGAAGTGCAAGAAGTAGGCAATTAAAGTTTTGCGATTTGAATATATGATTAAGGCAAAACTAAATTATAGGCTCCAATTTAACTGTGTGTAATTAGAATTTCGAATTATTGTTTTCACCAACACAAAGTTTAAATTCCTAACTTTTACTCATTTTTAACCCAAGGGGTCCAGAAATTAAACCATTTCCACTTCTTCCTTGAACACTTGTAAGTTAGATCGACCCATGAAACGACCAGTCGACGTCTATGTTCACGTCAAAATCAATCATGTCTCAGCAGTATATCCTACTCATTTTTGATCGATTTAACCTTACTTTCCGATTTGAGAAAGATATTTGGCGGACATGTGTCTTCCAGCTCTGACCCTTCCCTCAACGAACAGAACCAAATATTTTAGGCGAGGCTAGAGGCGATACGGATTCAATATTATTTTTTTATTCAGCGGCAAGCCTTATTTCTAAAGGCTTAGTGCGGCTGGACGCAGTATTTCTACTGACTGTATAAAATACATAAACTACTGTCCAAAAGAAACGATACCAACTTATTTTCAAAATTGTTTTTTACTAAGTGAATTGTCTAGTATGAAAACATGCCA
>JAQQZZ010123251.1:0-19678 GCA_030265115.1 Mopalia vespertina
GTAGGTATATGGATACTTGTAACCCTCAGGTGATTTTATAAAAAAAAGAAACAATAAGTCAATATCATATTGAGTATGTTTAATGGTAACCTTTCAAGGGATATAGGGGTTATTGCAGCCAGGAGTATCGCTTTAAATTATTCAGATTTAACAAAAAAACAAACACTCATGGAAAATGTAACTTACAGACAACCTCTATTTACATTATACAGACTCTACAAAAAAAGCCAAAAACATGAGTAAATTAAGATTGGATACTGCCCTTCTATAACCAAATCACAAGTTCAATAGCAGATCTCAATAACCTCCTTGCTACTGTCCTGTGCAAGACTGGTTGTTTTTTAAACCATTTTAGGAACAGAGAGCCTCAGCTAAATATTTCATAAATTCTTTTTTACCAAATACCCTTTCATTGTAATACAAGGAACCAAGGAAACATGTTTTGGAAATTTAATGTAGCATCATGTGAAGATGTCACATGTAGTATATCTGAACATAAAACAAGCGCCCACTTTTGCCATCCAAGATTTCATGTGAAACAATAGTTGTGCCGAGCCCCACAAAGAGGGTGAATGCCGAGTAGGCCCGTGTCAGAGAATGTCTTCTCTCTTCTTAGATCTTTCTTTATCTTACAGTAACTTGTGTCCCATAATCAAAGTATTGTAGACTCCAAATCATGACAGGATGTAACTTCTACATGCTGATGTACCAGGCATACTCCAAAAAGGTATGTCCAACCTTTATCCCATGTTACATGTAAGGTGATTGGGGCTACACTGTGACACTGAAATTCTCTTGAATGGTGGCTGCAATCCCCAATTAAAGGAATCTCAAAACAAAAGGAAGGCAATCTGATTTTTGAAAAGGGTTCCTCTGTCATCACAACACATGGGATAGTGAAGCTTTGAAATCATGTCACATATATTTATTCCTTGTGCCGTTGTTAAACAAGTCAAGAATCTCTACTGTTTTGACAGCAGAGCACCGCCAGCATCAGCCAGTCCCATTGGGAAAAAGGGTGCAAATGATGCTTTCACAGCATCCATCAGTGTATACTTGTCAAGGTTTTGAGCAATTGAGATTTTTAAAAGAAGAAAACTATACAAACTGAGAATGTACGTGAAATGGGAATCAGATCTGTTCAGAGTTAGGACCGAGTCTCTGTATTAAACGCTCCCTCTCTCTGTTAATACTGGTAAGAAAAGCCTCCTGTTTAGAGTAACGGTATATCTTTATAACAGCCAGCATACTCAGGGCCACCCAACAGAACCAGGAAATCCAAATACCAAACTAAAACAAAATAATGATACAAACGCATTAAATAACAGAAAATATATACACTGTTCATAATTTGATTCATTGATATAATGATTGGTTTTTACGTCATGCTCAAGCATATTTCACTTTTATGATGGCACGAGTGTTCCATCAGTAATTCGTTGGAAAATTTATTTTCCTTCAGTGATTGCTACACTCAAATCAAACTGCCATTAGCCAAGGGGGGGCATTGTTAAATTATCAAAAGACCGATTCAAAGGAGTTTTAATACGAGTCATTTATGGAATGGTTCGACTTGTGGTGGAGTGGTTTTGGGTTGGTTTGGTTTGGAGTGAGATGGTGATGGGTAATTTGGTTGGTTGGTTGTTCCTAATGATGGGTATTTCACTTATTTGATGGCGGTATGATCCAAGGGGGCTAAATACAAAGTAAAGGCACTGCAGTCTAAATATATAATATTAAAGTGTTATGCCAGAATTTTGAAAAAGTTTCTTTTTTTTTGTGGAGAAGGGTTTCAAAAGTGAGCGAGAAATGTTTGAAATGTTTATTTTTTCAGAAAATTTTATGGATGTAAACCGTCCAAAAATAATGTGACTGAGATGTACTTTACTGCAAGTAAAACAAGCGTTTAGACAGTAACTTGATCCTTTAATCATCAGTGAACTAGCATGCATTCGATAAATGGTTAAATTTACTATCTGAAAGCTTATTATGGTGATATATATAGGCCTGGAACAAACTGATCTTTGTGAAGGTGTTTATTTTTATTTGGTACATGTATTATCAAATAATGCCTGTGCCCTGTTGAAATTAGTTCATGGTATCAAACTTTTACTACAAAATAATTGGTCTACATAATGTTATGCTTACAGGACACTGATACATGTCCTAGTTAATACAAGATGCCATTGTCAATAGAACTACATGTACTCATTCAGACCTCTTGAGTTGTATGTTTTTGTTATTTTTAATAAGCGAGAGGTCTGACGGAGCCCTTTTGGCCTAGAGATCCTGAACTTAGAGACACTTAGAAGTCAATTTGTTCATATCTTTATATCATGTCTAGTAATTGTCCTATCTCGTCTTTACTTTACATTGCCAGTCGCATCAATTGTCATTTCCTTCACCCATTGGACTGGCAGTCTGTCATATAAGTTGGTTTAATTGGGGTTTAATGTCGTACTCAAGGGTATTTCACTTATATGATGACAGAATGTCCACTTCACACTGTTCCTTGCTTAATTATGGTGGAAACTGAGAGGAAACCGCGTAGAGTGCCACATCGTGTGACTCACTCATATACCTGATGGTTGACAGATGGACTCAATCACCTGAACGGTACATTGGAGTAAACACGTACACGTTAACCACTAAGCCAAGGCCTCAGACCCATCAAATCAGTGTAAAGCCCTAATTAAACGAACATACAATTCTATTAACGAAGATTGAATCGATTACCTGGCATATTTGAAGATGTGTAAAATATCTGTCAGTTTTAATCCCCAATCTGACACCAAATTCAGTCTTTTCTCCATTTTCACAGCTAAAAATAAACAACAAATAACTAAAATAAGTACATGTATAATAACTTTTTTAATATTTTTATTTCGCTTGATTTGTTTTCTCCCACAGACCATTTTGTCAAACCAATTTTAAATTTTTGCAATAATTTCATCAGACTCAAACCTTGGCTGCACGGATGGCTTTGTCATATTAAAAGTTTAGAAGACACAGACGATTGGTTGATTATTATTTAGCATCATGCTCTTACTTGACAGCATTGTGCTCAAACAGTTCATAGCATCTGCGACCACACTACACAGCAGTAAAACTTGATAAATAATGTTCTTCCAGTGCTAGGCAAATAAAGTATGACTACTTGGAACATACTGATACTAGTTAGTCTAGATGGTAAAAGTCATTGATCAGTGAAAGTGCTCACGGAATCCAGATAGCTACACCCTCTCATGTGAAAAAATAAGGTTTCTGGGGCGATGGTTGAACGCACAGTGTGCAGAAGAGCAGTAAATAGGCCCTACACCCCAATCTATAAGCTTACATAACTCAGGTATTTATCCGACCTGATCTCTAACCCATCAAATTGAGTTCGGGCAGAGATCAAGAGTTTGGGCAGGGTTCAAACAAAAAAAGAGTTATGGAATTCTTGGACTTTTTCCGGAGTTTTCAAGGATAAAATGGGAGACTCCAAATCAATCATACTTAATATTTCTGACATTTATAATCACAATGATATTAATTTTTTTGATCAAAGTCTTGCAGTATAAATCTAAACCCTTACACTGAGTTTTCATGGTTGTCCAGGAAATTCCAGCACTGGATAACTTAATTTAATTTTTCCAGAAATAATATCAAGTCAGTTATGAAAATTAAATAAACCAAATTTCATGCACATTGCTCAAATTAGCCTGATTGCAATCACACCAGAAATTAATTTACAACACTAAGATTTATACATTAGTATTAGTATCAATCGGTAATGACATGTATAAATTAGTGGGTAGCGTAATTTCCTGTGAACCCTGGGCACAACATACCCAGAAATATCACTGATATCAGATATTTTAAACACCCTTATGGAATTAATACTGGAAATTAATAATGAAGGCCAATTAGAGCTCAATTACCTGCTGATCTCCGAGTCTGGTTTTAACAATATTGAGCACCATTGTTGAAATCCCGTACTAACAGTTAAAGCTGCAGCAAACTCTATGACCATTACTACACTACAAAGTAAACCTGTTCCAAAGGCTTCAAGCCAGGAGCTGCAAATTAGAAAATATAATATGCAAATATTATCAAGTTTGACAACACATTTTGATTACAGATTTTTTCAATAGTAATAAATAGTTACAGAATATAGTTTTAAGCACATCCTTTGTTTTCGTGGACAGGAAACTTAAGGAATTCTTCCAGCAAATCACGTAACTTCCCCAGAAGTAAGTACTTTACCCTAGTCCTTAGATGACTGAGAATTGCGCCCTTAGGCTACAAATTACAGTATATGCATATGAATTCTCAGTTACCTCAGGACTAATTTTACCCATACAATCAAGATTCATATGCTTAAAGCCATGAACTAAATATGGCTATGGTACCTTGTCTAATGAAAGAATAATTCTTAATACATTGTCAATGAGTTAAATGGTAACACCACATAGTCAAGAGGATGCTGTTGTGTAGTAGTGACAGATAATTGTTGAAATTCAGGCCTGTGCTGTTGGTGAGAACGGACAGAATGGGGTTTCCCCATGGTAATGCAAACCTAATTTAGGAGGACCAATATTTATAGGTTTCTCAAATTGTTTGCAGTCTTCATCTAAATTTGCATTTTGCGACTGATTTTGACAAATTTTGTCATCCAATTATCAATGAAGATTGTATTAATAGCAATTTTGCTTTATTTTTCACAAAGGCACATTTACGTATTTAAAAAATCAGCAAACCAGGGGAAAATGCAAATGTTAGGTTATCTTAAAAAATTTAGAGGACCGATTTAAAGGTTCCGTTAGAAAAAATTACAGCACAGACCTGTCATTTGTACTATGTTTGTGTTGATTCAAAAAAGAAGAAAAAAAGTCTCATAACCTGTCAGTTCCTTTGGCGAGATGTATCGCCTCCCACACTACATAACCAATGCCTAAAAGCAGGCCAATTACTCCCGCAAAGACTGGAAAGTTACAGGATCCGTGGCTTCCCCATCGAACGTTGTACAGCTGAGGTGTCTCTCCAACACTTTGGTTATGGAACCAGCTACCCTCAGCATATAACAGACAGTTTCCATTAAAATCTCCACGATTAACACTTAAAGGGATGAATATAAAGAAGGAAAAAAAGAAAACCAGAAAGAAAAATACAACTTGACTGAAAACAACAATGTTTCCAAACCCCATTTTGTGACATTCAGTAGTTCATAACGAAAGAAACATTTGTTTGACACTTCCCAGACAAGGTATGAGGTCACATGTCGGGGAAACCCCGACAGCCTCGTTCTGGACCTATCTTCCGGTCCAGCCACAACTATGGCGAGCACGGAGACAGCAAGTAGTGAAGTTGAAGAGAAGAAGAATCCAGGTAATCTTAACAAATCAGTGATGTTGTCAACTTTTTCTGATTAGGACGCAAGAAAACAAGATAATTGTGTTTGAATTAATGAAGATATTGTGGGCGACAAACTTTGTCGTAAAGAATGTTTTGCAAATATTACGGTCGGTATCGGCATGTTTACAAAAACATTTGAGTTAACAGATGCAAGTGTGGGTTAAGTAAATATGCAAGGAGATATTTACTGATTTTTAAAGTCTCCGGACGATAGTACCATCTGCCAATCATTCTTAAAATTAAAATAAGCAAGGCATTATATAGTACATTATAATTTTGAAAAGCTTCAATAACCGTGTTTTTAAAAAAAAACAAAAAAAAAAACATGTAATTATATAACCGAGATATCTCGAAGAACTGTATCACTTAATATCACTGACTTCATTTTTAAGATGCCGAAAAAGAGGGCACTGAGCTAGAGAAGTATTGGAAGACCGTACGTGACAACCCGTCTGACTTCACAGGGTGGACATATCTATTGCAATATGTGGAGCAAGAGGTATGGGGAAACAAAGTATGCACCTTGTGATTCACTTGAATTAATAGTTGCCACCTCGTCCTGTCCTTCCTATAGCAGCAGACGTTGCTTAGTGATTAGCATGTAAGCCCGGCAACTAATCCTGCTTTGATGTACCGTTAATGGGTTTGAGGCTTGGCAGTTGGGGAGGATGGTTTAAATGAGATTTCCTCACTGTTTTCAATCCTGTTTAAGCAAGGAACTTTGTTATATAACAATCTGTCTTATATAGGTGGGTCCGCAGCCTTGGCTTAGTGGTAGCATGTGCACTTCCTAATCCTACTCCAATTTACCGTTCACAGGATCGAGTCCGTCAGTCGACCATCAGGTGTATGAGCAAGTCACACGATGTGGCTTCGGCCATTGCGGGGGTGGTTTTTACGAGGTTACCTCTCGGTTTTCCACCGTATAAGGCAAGGAATAGTTTGAAGTGGACAATCCGTTGTCATATAAGTGAAATACCCTTGAGTATGACATTAAACCCCAATGAAACAAACAAACTCCAGGGATGGCTCAGACAATAGTTTTTGTGATATTTAGCATTGAGCCGTTTATCAAAAACATAATGTCAGATCTACTCTGAATGAAGATTGAAGTCCAGTCCTGATGACAGATTATGATTTGATTTTAAAATCCTTGATCATTGTCATGCTCCCATTTAGTTAGATATAAATACTTCATGGGCTAGCAGAGTAAATTAGCCCTGTCCAGTAATTTAAAGTAGACCAAAGTAACTACACTGAAAAATGGCAAGATAGGCATGATTAGTTTCCATATTTCCAAGACTGTGTTTGCCAGTTGCATGTCACACAAATAATTAATATAGTCTAATGTTCTCGCTATGAGTTAGACCTAATCAATATCATACATCTGAATAAATGTTAGAAGCGAGTCCTACAGTGAAAGGCTAATTAATTAGTAAATAACGGTAACCTGATGTTAGTGGCACATTTTCTCCAACAAACACTGACCAGTGCTTTTCTAAGTTTGCGTTGCACGAATTGATTAACATATCAACTTTTTTTGTTACTTTAATGTGTGATCTAGGTTCCTTCAATGGAGTTTTTGCCACAGTACCGGCGCATGATCTTGGTGGAGCTGCTATAAAAGAGGCTCTGACAAGGGCTAATGTCAAAGGTGAAGAAGTGTCAGAGGTCATCTTAGGTCAAGTTTTAACGGCAGGTCAGTTTAACAAATTGATATCATGATTTTACCATGAGCGTCTGCCTATAATTAAATAATCAATTTCAAAGGTATAAAAGTAAGGTTGTTGTCCCTTGTCACTGTGTTTATGTCTTAAATTTAATCTTAGTCAGCGGCACTTACAGTTGTATTTTAATGTGGCTTGTTTGTAATAATTACTTAATCATAAAGGGGTTATTTACAATACCCTTGCTCCACATGTATTGTGATTTGTGCAGTAACTTTATTTCCACAGACTGTTCATTTTTATTTAATTTGTAATTTTCCAGGTCAGGGTCAAAACCCAGCTCGTCAAGCCAGTGTAAAAGGTGGTATTCCTTATGAGATCCCATCATGTGGTGTTAACATGCTATGTGGATCAGGTTTAAGGGCAGTAGCTCAGGGATACCAAGCTATCAGAACTGGGGATGCCACCATTGTGGTGGCTGGCGGACAGGAGAGCATGAGTATGGTAAGGAACTATATGTTTGAATGTTTCATGTTATATCATGTCAATGACTCGCGTACATACATGTATACGTAACTTGATTCTCTTGATTTTGCCATTCATAATTTTTGTTGAAGTCTTCAATAATGATTTATAAAATGCATATTCTATGTATATGTAAACAAAACCTCATGGATAGGAGACTATACGTGTAATAATGATGAGATGTTCTAGATGGTCTTTTGCATGAGTGTTAATTTATTAAGTAAAACATTTACTATCAGAAATTACAACTACTAAATATTTTTGATATCATCTGCTTAAATCCATAGGAATTAATTCAAGTAACTTAAAACTTTGGATATTTCTTAATGCTGTATGTATAGCAATATTGAATGCATGGTTTATGTTTTCGTCAGGCTCCACACTGTGCTAACCTCCGACCAGGTGTCAAGATGGGAGACAAGCCGTTTGTGGATACAATGATAAACGATGGATTGATGGATGCCTTTAATAATTATCACATGGGTATAACAGGTATGTGCAGTGATATTTCTTATCATGTGACATTGGATTTGAGTTAAGCTAAAGGTTGTTGTTGTGCAGAAACATTGCTTTAACCAGGGTTAGAATTTCATCAAACTTGCAAGAGGGTTGTCCACCTGTTCAAATGGACACCCTGAAGTGAACAATTGCCGTGTTTGGACACCCTGTTTTAAGAAACTTTAACATGCAGGAGATAGGGAAACCGTTAAAATTGGACACCCAGTTTTGTCTTTGAAAAACGAAACAAAATGACCATTTTCGACACTTTTTGCAGCATGTTTTTTTTTTTTGTGCTTGTCAAGCATCTTTCCAATTTAAATCCCAGATAACGAATATGGTTCTTTTCAGTTATCGTCCTCTGGCTAAGGGTAGTTTGTTTGAAGAGTAGCAATGCTGTCTTTACTTAGCACTGGAGGAAAATTAACTTTCCAACATTATGGAAACGCTTCACATTTTGGTTGTGCCAGTGTCAATTATTGTTGGAATACACCGCCGCCATATAAGTGAAATACCCTTATGCACGGTGTAAAACACCAATCAATCAATCAATCAACGTTTCGCAAAGGCCTACAATTGGAGAATTGACTGAAATCGTGCAGACGACGGACCAGATACATTGTAAGTGATATCAGACCTATACACCAAACTGATGATTAGGGTGGCTCTAAACTCAACGCACCAGAAGTAAATGTTTGCAGTCCGTCAATTGTAATGACACAGAATAATAAAACAAATTGTTAAGTTATGTATTGGCACCAGAAGACTGACCGATAGATGCTAGATGAGCTTATATTCTATAGTAATTATAAACGTCATCAGGCAAAATGCTTATGTCTGATTCATTAACCTTTATATGTATGCTCGCGCCTTAAAGTGTTGGTTTATTGTGGGTTTCCTGTTTTAAAAAAGTCTTTCGGTATGAAGAGAAAACGTCTACTTTACTGTAAAACAACAATAGTTCTTTCTAATTAATTATTACGAATATGACAGTATTTTGTTATATAACATACAAATATCAACATTCCCAAGTTAAAGGCTTAACACAAGAATTCTCCATAAACCCAAAATATCTTATTCCGAATAAAATGTCAGCGAGTCGTGTTGTTTGAAAAACAAGTAGCAGTTAAACGGGGATCTTTTCTGAAGAGGTTCTTGGTGGTAGATTTTCTAATTGGTGTAGGGTATCCGATTTAGGCCATATGTGTTTAAACTTTACAAATTACATATTGTAGTTTTTTACGAAATATATTCTAAAGTGATTTCTGTTTCTTCTGTTTCGTTTTATGTAAATCACGCCTTTTCTGTTAAAAGTTCAGAATGATTGTTGGCAACTGTTTGATATTCAATTCGCAAACCTTCTGCGACAGTCGATTGGCTGTATATATTTGGTCTAGTATTTCATATTCAATCCCTTAATATAGGTCAATTGAACCGGCCGCCACATTTGACGGAGTGATAAGTTGAACGATCGTCTGACCGAATCTCGTCAAGGACAATAACAGTCGAGGTCTTTTCAGTGTCATCCTGTAGTGTGCTAAGCAGGGTATATGTGTTGTCAAGGCAGAGTAACATTTTTGCATTTAGTATTACCAATAACTGACTGTACATGTTCTGTATAATTCCCCTACATTTGCATTAAATGTAAATATAATAAAAACAATGGAAATAATAATGATCAATATGTACCATTAAAACAATTAGTTCAACTCAACATAGCTCGATATTGTTTATTTCATAAAATGTGAATGTGAGTTAGCCAATAAGCCATTCTTGAAAGCAATTTATTTCCTAGACATTTTCTCTGGTTGATAGTGGATTGAGACAACAGTTTGCGGCAATACATCGAAAAACCACTAACATTGTATCAGTAAAATAACCTACAGGTTGAACTAAAAAGATCAACGAACAAAGGTGACATAATCGCATTAATTATTATTTTTGGTTGATGCAAGTATTTTCAATAACATTTACCCAACCCAACCGTATTAATGCACATTTATCATGAAGTACGAACAGACAAAGTAGAAACTACTATATTGAATCAAACAATTCATATTTGGCACATACCTGGTAATTATAAGAACACCTGGTGTCAGCGCCGAACGAGTTTATATATCTCGTAGACCGACAACATCTGTATTAAGGGGTACTCAATGAATCATACGCTAACATTACCCGAGTTCATTTAAATAATTTTCCTTATTTTTTGGAATGATTCTCTTCGTATCGACGGCGTTAAGCCAGACCCGTCTGTGTACTATGTCTTGCGTATTACCAATGTGTTTAGACGAGATTGCATTCAATGCTGATAAGTAAACTTAACATACATAGATGCAGCCGCAGCAAAGAATAAATATATGGAACCCCAGGAAAGAATAAATAGATGGAACCACAGGAAATAACACATAGATGGAACCCCAGGAAAGAACAAATAGATGGAACCACAGGAAATAACAAATAGATGGAACCCCAGGAAAGAACAAATAGATGGAACCACAGGAAATAACAAATAGATGGAACCGCATCAAAGAACAAATAGATGGAACCGCATCAAAGAATAAATAGATGGAACCGCAGCAAAGAACAAATAAATGGAACCCCAGGAAAGAACAAATAGATGGAACCGCATCAAAGAACAAATAGATGGAACCGCATCGAAGAACAAATAGATGGAACTGCAGCAAAAAACAAATAGATGGAACCGCATCAAAGAACAAGTAGATGGAACCGCATCAAAGAACAAATAAATGGAACCCCAGGAAAGAACAAATAGATGGAACCGCATCAAAGAACAAATAGATGGAACTGCAACACAGAACAAATAGATGGAACTGCAACAAAAAGACATAGATTAACCGCAGGAAAGACAAGCATGTGTATGTTCGTAAGAGTTTTCTACCTAAAGCCATATTGGTTGAAGTAAAGGGCTCTTTGTAGACAGGCGGGTCAGTGTTTAAAGCATTACCTCAGAGCATGGTGTAGGTGGCCTACGATCCGGTGCCTGATTGAGAGTCGTGCATGAGTTCGATTCCCGAACAGGTCTGGACCAGCAAAATGTTTGTACTATAATCCGTTCAAACTAAGAAACTGTTGTCCCAAAATAACGAAAATACTGTTGGTATTCATTTTGAGAATGCATTGATAACTTTAACACTTATACATGTACATTTGAGAAATATATAACATGTAACCTCTCCCGTTTATAGTCAATTTAACACGTGATGACGATACAGACATATGCATCGATTGTATGTTTGATTGGGGTTTAACGCCGTACTGAAGGTTATTTCACTCACATGACGGCGAGCTAACCCAGCAAGTGACACCACAGGCAGCCAAAGAAGACAATACAGGACAATCACAGGACGCAATACAAAGACATCACAAACAGGTCAGCTGCATATGGCCCCTTAGCTGTGAAAGTACCAGGGCACCACCATCCCCACCCTCCGCCGTCGAAACGTTATCTTCTATCACAAAACAAGAAATTGGTATTCATACATATTTATCTGAAAATTCTGTATGAATGGTTAAGTGTACCTTGTTTGCTATTTGTTTAAAAGAAAAGCCATGTTACGAGCATGGACATACTGTCGTTCCTTAACATTGGAGGTAAATTAAATTTCCGAAAAAAAAGAAATTAGTTAGAGTTTGAGTAAATTACCGTTTTATAGGTGAAAGACTCGAAAGCACGGGCTTGAAAACCAATCGAACAGTCTTTGTCAACAGTACGTGATAGTTTTATGATACAAAAATATTAAGATTGAATTACTTCTTTCGAATTGGCTGAATCTATGGAAACGGCAGTTATTGGATTGGCTCTGAGTAGCCTCATATGTTATTCAGCTTGAAAGTGTGACATTATATCCGCACAAAAAAACCTATTAATATCTGTTTATTGTCCCTAGTAAAGGATCTACATCGCTTATAATGAAGCACTTTGTTTCGTATTGCTATTTTCATGGACAGATTTTGGATTAGTGATAGTTGAGTGTGTAACACTAGCCTATACGATCATGCTCAGATTTTAATTTCCGTTTTTATCTGGGCTTAGAACCTGCGCTTGTGTTTTTATTAAGTACAATGAACTTTCAATGGATCTAAATTTTCTATTTCTATGTTATTCGTTAAAAAAAAAAAACATCAAAGCAACCGAGATTGATATTAAGCGGCTCATATTTGGAACAGACAAATTATATTAGAGAACTGCGTCAAATGGCACATCGTCTGATTATGAACGTTGAATTTCAATAGCACCATATTCTAGCGTCTTCCCATAGCCATCGTGCCATTCAGTATTACTCTGCGTTCAAGGAGACCCTCACTTCTCTCGCTGCAAGATAATTCTTTGCAAATAATACTAGACAGCAGAATACAGGGGTGGATTCACAGGGTGAGAATGGGAGGGGGCGCCAGGGTAATAACAGCGAGTACATGAGGCCGCTCAGGTCCCTGATGCTCTTGTGGTCCTAGATCGTCTCATACGTGTGTGTTGTGTGCGATTTCGGAGGAGTAAACTCCGATTGTAATAGAACAATCTACTTTAACAAAATCAATTCTTAAGAAAGCGGTTTAATTAGCAAAAATAACTTCATGTATATAAAAAGCTTCTTCTGCATTTAAATTACCATGTAGACTTGTTTCATCTTATTTTGTTATGTTGCAGTGTTCATCAATCTTACAAAGATTTAAGTTATCTGTTAGTAAAGCATATTTAGTCTGGCGGTCAATCATTATCAGTTCGCGGCCAGCGCCGAGATCTACCATCTTTTCTTGTCCAATTTTAAGAAATTGTAAGTTCGAGCTACTTCCTTTTGTCTTTTATTAGCTGATGTCAATGCGCATAATTTTTCTTTTCCTCGGGTGTAGAATGGCAAAACCAACGATAAGCTTAAAACCGCCCCTAAAAATAAAACAACCAACGCTAAATGTTAAACCGCCTCTAAAAGTAAAACAATCACCGCAAAACTGTCCCTAAAAGTAAAACAATCACCCCAAAACTGTCCCTAAAAGTAAAACAATCACCCCAAAACTGTCCCTAAAAGTAAAACAGTGGACGCTAAATGTTAAACCGCCTCTAAAAGTAAAACAATCACCGCAAAACTGTCCCTAAAAGTAAAACAGTGGACGCTAAATGTTAAACCGCCTCTAAAAGTAAAACAATCAACGCAAAACTGTCCCTAAAAGTAAAACAGTGGAGCTAAATGTTAAACCGCCTCTAAAAGTAAAACAATCACCGCAAAACTGTCCCTAAAAGTAAAACAGTGGAGCTAAATGTTAAACCGCCTCTAAAAATAAAACAGTCAGCGCTAAAAGTAAAACAGTGGACGCTAAATGTTAAACCGCCTCTAAAAATAAAACAGTCAGCGCTAAATGTAAAACCGTCCATTCAGTACAAAAATAAATGACCAAAGTAGAAACTTTGCTGACGCTAAAAATAAAATATTGCCCCTAAATGTAAATATGAATTTTTACACGAAACGTAAAACATTAACACTTAAAGTAAGACAGCACCAGATTGGTCAGATTACTAACGTGAGTATTTTATTACGACATCCGAGCCTTCTGTAAGAAACCTTATTGAAGTTGTATAGATCATTTGGGATTCTGAGCTGTCCAGATCACATTGTGGCAGTAATTCGTTTATTATATTAGGAACATTGTGACATGTTCGTAATGAGTTTCCGTCATGTGACATGGCGGACAATTTGATTTCCTTAAAAAGCCTTCTGCCCCTAAACGACTTGAAACTGTTTCTGCTCTTTTTTCTCAAATCTTAGGAAAATAAGATCCTCAGCAACCAATCAAATTGTTCCGTATTCAGTTATTCCTTTTTTTTCACTGTTTTTTTTTTATATTGCGTCGAAAAATGTACCACTCAAAATGCTGCCTTTTGAGAGCTCTCAGTAATTGGCAAAACAGACTTCGCCTCAAGCGTATTCGCGATAAAGAACACAAAGCTATGTTTGTGACTACCTACTCCTTCCCGAAATGCATCTTGAATCGAGAACGAGACTGAACTGGTTCAATTTGGCAATGCATTAATAAGACATTATCTCAACAACCGTTAACGATTTCAAGCTCCGAGTTTAGCGGAAGTTTCCTTATGACCAGAGGCAAAACACTACATATTTTTCATCATTACATCTGTTGAAAATGCGCCAGGTTAAAAAAAAACCAGAATTCTCTTTAAATTTTTTTTCTCCAAAAGCGTTAACGCCAATTTTAACACCTCCCCTTTATGAAAAAACAAATTGTTCAAACTGTATACCCTTAATATCACAACTTTTGTGATTAATGTGATCTGATTCATTTTACCTTCCATATGTAGCCTAAATATATTTGACAGAAATCGATTTTTTTTCTCAAGTTGTTTACTTTTAGCGTTTACACTTAATGTAAACAACTCCCACTAAATGTTAATAGTAAATATTTAAAATTGTGCGGCATAAACCTGCAAATATGTATGTTAATTCTTATCTCAATTCTTTGATATCTTTGATATATATAAGTTGAAATTTTTTTTTCATCAAACAATTTTTTTCTCAGGCTGTTTATTGTTAGCGTTAACACTACATTTAACACGTCTCTCTAAATGTAAAAAGCCAACATTTATAATTATATGGCCTTAATATGAAAACATATATGTTCAATCTCATTTCCTGGAGGTTTCCTCGTATTTTATGTAGCCTAAAAACTTTCTATGGCGGTTTCTCTTTAGCGTTAAAACTCAATGTTATCTCCTTCCCCTAAATCATAAATGTAAAAGAAAGCAAACAAAATGTATACATGTATCTCCTTGATATCCCCAACTGTTATATATAGCCTAACACTAAATGTTCAAGGGAATATTTAAATCGGATAATCTTAATCTGAAAATATTTTTCCTATTTCCTTGATATTCCTTTCTGGTACATACAGTCTAACACTTACTGTATTCCCTTTCCCTGAATGCCAAAAGCGAATATTTAGAAATGTATGACCTAAATAGTTATTTTTGTTCTTATCTCTGTGATTTGTTTTTGTTTTTATTATAAATTGTTTCCCCCCCGCAATAACCAACCAATCAGAGATTTGGTAGGTAAGAAACATATCGTCAAATTGTTAGAAAATTATGTTTGAATGGTTGACAGACACGAGGGAAATTAATTTTGCTCGACATAAATCTGGCTTCTGATTAAAATTAAAATGTAAAAAAGATAATATTTAAAATTTTGCTGTATCTTTTGGTGTGTCTTTTTATTGCATTGCGGATGGTTGTATCGAGCTTTCTGTTGCCCGGGTGCTTTCTGAGCTAAAGATGAACAGGAAGCCGTTCTATTTCTGATGTCTTTGTATTATCCTGCGAGCGTCCTGTATTTGACCTGTGATGTTTTTTGTTTGTTGCCAGTGGTGTCGGGGGGTGCTTTCCTTCACCCATTGGGCTGGCACACCGTCGTATGATTGGTATAACCTTAATTACGGCGTTAAACCCCAATCAAACGAACAACCACATTGTATTGAGCCTTGTGTTGTCCTGTGTTAACTTTTTTTCCTTGTGCGCTGTGCCCAAGGGCATTTCATTTATATGACGGCGATGTGCTCCGACAACTACACTAATACAACCATAAAAGCGAAAGTTTAATTGATGTACTTCCACTTCTTTTTAAATACGGTGTGATAAAGCTTTGGACATCCTGCTCTTTGGTGCCTTGGAAGGGTTGGAGGTAGACATCAGGCCTCCTCCCTCTATAGCTCGCCCACCTCCGCCTTCTCGACGACGGCCCAATGGCAACCACCATCGGCTAAAAGCCATTACTAACATAGTTTTAAACTCGATAATTACCTTTTTTTAGATTAACATATTTTGTCAAAAACACAAATAAAAAAACACAGAAAATAAAACAAATGTTAACACTTATGTATGTGGTATTAGTTCATTTGTTTCTCTTTTTGATGTTTACTGCCAACGGTGCAGTCTGATTGAAAATTATCTTTAAATATAAAACCGTAGTTAAAATATTTGACTATGTTCACGCCGTAGCTTTGCTGAAATACCACTGGATGTGGCCTATAACACCAATCAATCAATCAATCAATCACTCAATCAATCGAGGTGCTTTTTAGTTCCTATGTTGGCACTGTCAAAGGACATATTTCTCTAGATATAGCCGACGTTTTCATTATTAAGTTGCATACACACCCAGGATATTCAAAACACGATGCACGTGGTATTCAATAATGATAATTCTTAGCATTTGTCTGTAGTTTTGGTGACTTCTGGCATACAGTAATTGTTTTGCAGAACCCTGGGTAGGCGTTAGTTTTTTTGCCTTAACACTAACTTAATAGTGTTGAGTTATTTAGTTTATTGCCTTTATTTCTTTCAGACACATGAACAAAAAATTGCCTTTGCGCCGCTTAAAGGATATTTCACGAAGAGTAATAGACATTCTGCTGATGAATGCGGACATTTTTTTGGATGTTCTGGAATCCTTTAATGAATCCCGTATCCATTGAAAGGAAATTATCTTCCGCGTAAACGATACTGGGTTATTATTCATCTCACGTACTTTAATATAGTAGTGGAGACATTATTAAAGTCCCCTGTCTGGTATTACTGTAAGATGAAAGTACTTTTCGCTTCAATTTAGCTGGCTGTCATATTTGACATTCATTACCGGCATATCACATTCCACACGACATTTTCTCGAGGTTATTCGTCCTACTAACTAATGCATTCTTTCCATTTTTGAGCTGAAACGAGCGTCTGTTTACCAATGAGTACAGCTGCTGTCACCCATTGTCTACTGTTGGTGTCATACAGTGTCTACGGCTGGTGTCATCCTGTGGCGACGATTGGTGTCATCTAGTGCATACGGCTGCTGTCATCCAGTGTCTAAGGAAGGTACAGCTGGTGGCATCCAGTGTCTACGGCTGGTGTTATCCAGCGTCTAAGGATGGTGTTATCCAGTGTCTACGGCTGGTGTTATCCAGTGTCTACAGCTGGTGTTATCCCGTGTCTTCGGATGCTGTTATCCGGTGTCTACGGCTGGTGTCATCCTGTGGCGACGATTGGTGTCATCTAGTGCATACGGCTTCTGTCATCCAGTGTCTACGGATGGTGTTATCCAGTGTCTACGGATGGTGTTATCCAGTGTCTTCGGATGATGTCATCCAGTGTCTACTGTTGGTGTCATACAGTGTCTACGGCTGGTCTCATCCTGTGGCGACGATTGGTGTCATCTAGTGCATATGGCTGCTGCCATCCAGTGTCTAAGGAATGTGTTATCCAGTGCGTACGGCTGGTGTCACCCAGTGTCTACGGCTGTTGCTATCCAATGTCTAAGGATGGTGTTATCCAGTATCCACGGCTGGTGTTATCCAGTGCGTACAACTGGTATCATCCAGTGTCTACGGTTGGTGTCATCTAGTGCCTACGGATGGTATCATCCAGTGTCTATGGTTGGTGTCATCTGGTGCCTATGGGTGGTGTCATCGACTGTCTACGGTTGGTGTCATCCAGTGTCTACGGTTGGTGTCATCCAGTGTCTACGGTTGAAGTCATCTAGTGCCTACGGATGGTGTCATCCAGTGTCGATGGTTGGTGTCATCTAGTGCCTACGGATGGTGTCATCCAGTGTCTACGGTTGCTGTCATCCAGTGTCTACGGTTGGTGTCATCTAGTCTCTACGGTTGCTGTCATCCAGTGTCTACGGTTGGTGTCATCCAGTGTCTACGGTTGCTGTCATCCAGTGTCTACTGTTGCTGTCATCTAGTGTCGATGGTTGGTGTCATCTAGTGTCTACGGTTGCTGTCATCCAGTGTCTACGGTTGCTGTCATCCAGTGTCTACTGTTGCTGTCATCCAGTGTCTACGGTTGGTGTCATCCAGTGTCTACGGTTGAAGTCATCTAGTGCCTTCGGATGGTGTCATCCAGTGTCGATGGTTGGTGTCATCCAGTGTCTACGGTTGGTGTCATCCAGTGTCTACGGTTGGTGTCATCCAGTGTCTACGGTTGGTGTCATCCAGTGTCTACGGTTGCTGTCATCCAGTGTCTACGGTTGCTGTCATCCAGTGTCTACGGTTGTTGCCATCCAGTGTCTACGGTTGAAGTCATCTAGTGCCTACGGATGGTGTCATCCAGTCTCTATGGCTGGTGTCATCTAGTCCCTACGGATGGTGTCACCCACCCAATGGCGTCGTCCAGTACCTACGGATGCTGCCATTCGGAGCCTAAGGATGCTGTCATCCAGTGCCAAACAGATGGTGTCGTGTAATGCCTAAGGATGCTGCTATCCAGTGCCTACGTCTGGTGTCATCCAGTGGCTACGGTCGGCGTGATCCAGTGTTTACACACTTTTTATTCCAAAATGGGCTCCAATATTGGTAAGAAGAAAAACTTGCATCAATTTGAATTCATGTAGTATCCTGGAATCTGTATAGGTGAGACTAACTATCGATTTTGCTCTGCGATCTGACAGCTTTGTTAGCGTGCAGTCGAGGTTGATTAAGATTTTATGCAGGTCATTTTATTATGTTGTGGACATGCTCTGTCAATATTTACTGTTTACTATTTACTATTTAATGTTTCTTTGTTGCAAAATTTCTCTCACTGCAAGCAATTATGACATATCTATATATATTCTGAATTATTGTATTGTGGGAATATGTATGTGGAAATCACAGCCAGCCAGCCAGCCCAGCCCAGCTTCAATATTCAGAGTTGCATTTATTTTATTTTACGCTTATTTGATCTGTGGTCGTATTTCATTATATATATTATTCATACACTTTGAAGACTTACCAGACGATATAGCGTAGCAATTTTGGTGTTTGCGTATAGGAACTGATTCTAGACCTCGGCCTTTAATAATGTTTACTGTCCAGTTGTTTGAAGGTTTCAGTTTTAATTAGTTGAAGAACTTGTGTAGTATATAACCTGGGGGCCAAAGCCTTCAAAAGAAAAAAAGCATGCCAGGCTGAAGGACTCGACTTCCAAAGAAGCACTATTATGTGGAAATTAACAATTCACTTGAAGTTGTGTAGAGTATGAAAGAGATTAGCATGGATTGGGTGGTGGCTGTCTGCAGGCTCTATGATTCAAAACTAAAATAAAATAAAAAAACAACTCAAAATCTAATATCTCTTTTATATGCAATTTGACTCCTTTGTACGCCGTAACAGCTAAACAACCTACCGTATGAACGTTGTTAGTAGTCCTGGGTGTAAAGCCATGTTGCTTAAGTGTTGGAACAAAGAGCTCAAGATTCTTTATGGAATGTTGCCAGAGGATAAATATGTTATTGCACGTCAAAGGATATAACCTTGATCAAACAGTTGTTGTGTAATTGAATGAATTCTTGCCACTTCTTCAAAGGAATCCTGCAGGGTGTATTCATTGTGTGTGCTGGGGTTAAGGAGGGTAGTTTACATAGGGTCCATGTGATGACAAACAAATAAAGTGAGTTTCTTTATGAATACAGAGGACCAAACCCCTATTCAGTGCAAACCTTCTTTTATTTATATATGTTCTTTATGAATACAGAGGACCAAACCCCTATTCAGTGCAAACCTTCTTTTATTTATATATGTTCTTTATGAATACA
>JAQQZZ010123252.1:0-14388 GCA_030265115.1 Mopalia vespertina
AGTAATGGTGCGGGTTTATCCCAAAGTTCCCAGTCTGCGTTAAAAAGCTAGATGGTACTTAATGGTTACAAAATGCAGTTCCTGATCATCTTCTCATTTTTTCGAGACCTGTATATATGTTGTGTTAATTTAAAAATAAAAGGCTGTATTGTGTTATCTTCTGAAGTTGAATCAATTGCTGTTATTCGTGAAGTGAGTTAGGGATATATTTGTGGTTTTAGGTTTTGACTACAAGACGTGTAATGTGTTAGTGGCAGTAGAACAACAAAATACCGAGAAGAGAAGACATGTCCAGAGAGATGGTGACGACGAGGAAATGTCTGCTGGGGATCAGGTACTTTAACTAGATTAGCTCGTGTTTCATTGTGCTGGGACCTGTCAAAGATATAAAGAAAAAAAAAAAAATGCTGTCTTCAACAATACAGCTAATTTCTCACATTTGGCCTTTCCATAAACACCTTTGCCCAAATAACCCTTGAGTACGACGTTAAACCCCAATCAAACAAACCTTTGCCCAAATATGTTTTATAAATTCTTATTCCTGCCATGATTCAAATTTGTGAACATTTTGGAAAAGTGAAGACTGCATTGGTGTCAGTTGTATGAATAATGGACAACATAGTGAATACAACACACTGTTTATACTTGATTGACTGTGATTTGCAAGGATAGGTGTTCATACTCTTAAAAACTTATTTATATACATCAAAGAGATCCAAGTTAACTTGACCCCAGTAGAATTTTAACTTAGATTGGCAGTTGTTTTGGTAAATGTGAAAAAACAAGGATTGTTAGAATGACATATTAACATAAGCTTTTGGTGTCCAGGGTTTGATGTTTGGGTATGCCACAGATGAGACGGAGGAATGTATGCCATTAACTGTAATCCTAGCTCATGAACTCAACCGTAAAGTGGCTGAACTTAGACGCAATGGTGGTCTCCCTTGGGCCCGACCAGATACCAAAGCTCAGGTAACAAACCAACTTTCTAAGCATATACTCCAGGTTAAGCCCTCTGGTTAAGAACAGTGTGTTCTGAGCATAGTTATAAGTTATACTATTTTTCTTTTGTATTGGAAGAAAATTTATAGCCCTGTTAAAATTTTACAATTGTGTTAGTTTGGCTTTTTACTGTTGGAGTACACTCTTGACATAAATGAAATACACTTTAGTATGACACATATCAAAGAATCAACATTTCATATATGTGATTTGCATTCTCAATTTATTTTTGATTTTTTGTTTGTATGTATAATTCTAATATAGTATTTCATTTATTTACTGATCCGTTATCTAACCTCACTATTTCAATTGTGTTTACTGTAGTACTGTAATTCTGTTCTTGCTGAGTCTAGTGATGACTGGATATTGAAGTTTTCTCATTAGTCTCATTATTCTGCACCAGTGCAATGTATAATCAAATTTTATTTTATATATTGAGGTTATTATGAGTATAAAATACGCTAAATGTGATCATGTATACCTACATTTTGTGGTAGTTTGTCTACATACAGGTATGTAAAATAATTGACCTACAATGTACCTGTCCTTCAGCTTGAAGGTCTTGCTGGACCCCTTGGTTCATTTTCTGAACACCCGTTGTATTTAGTCTCTTATGCTGGAGAATATAAATCTGTACCATATATTTGTATATATTTTTGGAAAGCTTGAATACTCAGGATAACATATATATATATATATTTGTGAATGTGGTGAAAATCCAATTATTATTTCTAAAAATATTGCAAAATTAGTAAATGTCAACAGAAAAAAATAGACTGCATTTTTCATGGTTTATTTCTCGAAGTACAATAACGATAAGGCTCAATAAATTAGTTGACCGAGTAGAATAGTACTTTAACTAGTAAACATTTCCTCATTTTTTTTAAATTTTACTTAGAACAATACCAGTGGATTTTTTTGTCCATCTCACCTTGGAAAGTCTTATAAAAATGTGAAATACAACTTTCAGAAAACATTTTAAAAAATGAAGCATTGTTTAGTAGATCGCATTGTGCTCTTTGGAATGGTACAACTTTGAAGTTTCTAACATGAATAGTTTTCTAGAAATATGCCTTGGAAAATGTAGAGTCTGCTCAAAAATGAAGTGCCAGAAATAGGCAATTAAAGTTTTGCGATTTGAATATATAATCATGGGAAAACTAAATTATAGGCGCCAATTTAACTATTTGTAATTAGAATTTTGAATTATTTTTTTCACCAACATATAGTTTGAATACCTAACTTTTAATCTAAGCGATAAAAAAAAATTGGTTCATTTTGAGATCAAGGGGTCCAGCAAGACCTTAAATAGTTACTATTCTGTGTGCTTGACACCTGTTGTATCTCACTTAGTTTAAATTCATAAACATTTTACTGTACAGGTGACTGTTGAATATCGTATTGATCGAGGGGCCTGTGTGCCCCTGAGGGTCCACACTATAGTGATGTCTGTACAGCACAATGAGGATGTGACCCTAGAGACATTAAGAGCTGAACTGATGGAGAAGGTCGTTAGAGTTGTGGTACCTGAAAAATACCTGGACCAAAATACCATCTGTCACATACAACCATCTGGATGCTTTATTATAGGAGGTCCACAGGTTAGTTTTCAAATATACAAACATGACACATTTTGTCTGGTCATAAATTGTCTTGTTGTCAGGAGTCATAAAAAAAATGACAGGTTTACACCTGCGATTTAGAGCAGTATTTCCAAGAATGATCACAGTCTTTTCTAAGCACCAGGCCCTCTGGCTAAGGGCAGTTTGTTTGAAGAGTAGCAATGCTGTGTTTTCTTAGCACTGGAAGAAAATGAACTTTCCAACATTATGGAAGCACTTCACATCTTGGTTGTGCTAGTGTCATTTATTGTTGGAATACACCTGCCGTCATATAAGTGAAATACCCATGAGCATGGCGTAAAACACCACTCAGTCAATCAATCAATCTAAGCACCAGAGGAACATTAATTATCCAACAGAGGAAAATGGTTCACTTTTTACATTTATTTGACAGTGGCTAATAACATGGCATTGCATCAGGTTTTGAGGAAAGAAAGTATATCCATGTTAATTCTTGTCAAGTTCATTTGAGAGTACCAATGTGACTGAAGTAACGCACAACAGACATGATGGGAACTCGTCAATACACTTTCCTGCAGACAATATACTTTACTGGCCTTCAATGGAGTCTCATCTAAATGTAGAATTGTTTTTTAGGGAGATGCCGGTTTGACTGGTAGGAAGATTATTGTCGATACATATGGTGGCTGGGGTGCCCACGGAGGAGGGGCATTCTCTGGGAAAGATAGCTCAAAGGTAGACAGGTCAGCCACATATGCAGCCAGGTGGGTGGCTAAGTCATTGGTGAAGGCGGGGCTGTGTCGAAGAGCCCTTGTTCAGGTATGTACCCTGTCAACTCACATAATAACTGTACATTTTAGGTTTGTTAAAGATTCTCTTCTCTCAAGTATTTGTTGATGATATTCACCGACCTCCTGAAATAATCTATCAGAGTGATCAGCAATCAGGTGAAATGGCCTTTTTAAGACTGTGAAATACAAAAGTAACCAACTGGAAGAAATGAGCTACATGATGTAAGACTGTCAAGCTCAAGACCAGTGAATCATATTGATTGTCAAATACATAAGAAAACAATTGATTGTTAGCCTTGATGTGTGTCTAATATTTGGCTCCACACTACTGCTCTGAAATGAAAATGGTGTTATTCCAACAAAAACACAAAGAGTGTCTAGTTCATGAGCTACCGTACGAACTAACTATAGAATGAGCTAAATGAAATAGTAAACTAGCTGAAACAAATGGTATGAATGAAAACATTTACCACAACCAACTTATATAATAATGCTACATATAGTGGGGATATTGTTGAGGTAAACGACAAATGAAGCCACAACTATAGAGTATTATTTCACATAATCACAAAGATAAACTTGTGCTTACAAATGAACAGATATGTTATTTTGGTGTTTATTTGTCAAGTTTTTGTGTTAAAATTTTGTATTGTGTAATATTTTTTAGAGGATGCAATCAAAGCTATCAGCAGAGCTTGAAGCTGATACCTTATGTGACATCCTGAGACTTTCATGTTTTGTCATTTTTGTTGCCAGTGGAGTCTAGGGTGATTTCCTTTCCTTAATGGGCTGGCACACCATCCTTTGAGTAGAATAACTTTAAGTACAGCATTAAACCCCAAACAAACTCTAACACAAATAATTGTCTTTGTTTCAGATCGCTTACTCTATCGGAATTACTGAACCGTTGTCCATCACTATCTTCAGCTATGGTACCTCGAGGGTATCACAGCAAGAATTGCTCAGAATAGTAAATAAAAACTTTGATCTTAGGCCCGGAAGAATTATCAAAGAATTGGATTTAAAGAAACCAATCTATCAGAAAACAGCTTCTTATGGTCACTTTGGGCGTTCAGAGTTCTCGTGGGAAATTCCAAAAACACTGATTCTATAGAAATAAGTGTATGCTGGCATATTGATTGTGGTATGAATAACTCTTCTGGTTTACCTGTTGTTATTGGTATACTTTAGAGGATAAATCTATTAAACTGCGTCACTAGAATTCCTCATTTCCTGATTAAGGGGATCAAAGTTTATCGGTGATATTTTTCATCACCTTATTATATCATACTTAATTTGTATATGTTAGTATTAGTACATAATATTATAATCTGATGCAGAAAAGGAAAATGTTTTTGTAATTTACATAAATATTCATGTATTTGCTTTTTGTTAAATTTGAAAGTATTTGTATGCTTCAGATGTATGTCAGAAATGACTTTTTTAACTTAATGCCCCAACACTACTCACCAGTTGCTAATCCCTAATTATGTGCGCTTACAAACCTACTTTGATGTACTGTTCACTGTATCGAGTCTGTCTGTCAACCAACCATCAGGTATATGAGTGAGTCCTACGATGTGGCTCTGGCAATCGCGGGGTGGTTTTTACAAGGTTTCCTCTCGGGTTTCCACCGTAATTAGGCAAGGAACAGTGTGAAGTGGACAATCCGTCATATAAGTGAAATACCCCTGAGTTTGACGTTAAACCTCAATCAAACAAACAAACAATTCCAATTCATGAGGTGGCAGGTAGGAGGGAGCTTCCTGTTGCTCTGGTGCTGTCTAAGCTAAGTGTCAACAAGAAGCTTATCTGTTTGTGATATTTTCTCCTGTTGTATCTTCATTACCAGTGGTGTCAAGGGTGGTTTCCTTCACCCATTACATGATTGGGCTGGCATACAGTCATATGAGTGAAATAAGTAGGGCATTAAAATCCAATCAATCAAAGAAACCTAATTCATGATAGAGAAAACACCTCTTTACCAGGTACCATGTTTTATTACCAGGTAAAAGCAAAATCCTAGTCTATTTTTGTGTTACTTTATTAATTATCTCACTATATTAACGAACAAACTTATTATGATATTTGCTGAATATATCAAACAGAATTTCAATAGTAAAAAAAAATCTCCCCACATTTTAGGTAATTTTAAAGCCTTTAAAACAATGCAACCATGTTTTATTACCAGGTAAAAGCAAAATCCTGGTCTATTTTTGTGTTACTTTATTAATTATCTTACTTTATTAACGAACAAACTTGTTATGATATTTAATGAATATATCAAACAGAATCTCAAGATTAAAAAAAAATCTCCCCACATTTCAGATAATTTTAAAGCCTTTAAAACGATGCAGAAATTTCTTTCACACCTACAAAGAATTTTTGCATGACATGAAATCTCAAAATCTTCTCTCACTGTTTATTCTATTGGTGGCCTGCTGCCATGGTTAAGTGATTAAGGTAAGTGGACAATCCATCGTCATATAAGTGAAATACCTTTGAGTGGGATGTTAATGTCAATCGAACAAACAAGTCTTTCTTTGGATAAGTGTTACCATTTACCAAGTTGTAAAATACACAAGCTTTGTACTATTGACCTTTGACCATGGTTCAGCTCTTAAGCATTACCAAATGTTGGTAAGCAGCTCTGTGATTGGTCAAGCAATCCACACCATCAGACAGTTTACTGTATGATTTCGTCGGATCCAGCAAAACTAAAAAAAACAAGGAGCTTATCTAGATCTTGAATCTAAAACTCTCATAAATGCATTGTGTTTTTATTTTATGATATTTTGTCGTTTTCACAATTATATGTGTTGCAGTTATTGCCGAGAGATAACCATATCTCTAAACTCCTTTATTTTATCATGCTTATTAAGTTCACTGGACCACAGCATTTACAATTGTTTTTCCTGAAATTATCAGTACTATTTCAACAGTGTTATTTTTTGGTGCTTTTGTAACATATACTGATATGTAAACATTGTGTGTGAAAAAAAAAATGTTTTGTTCTTTTTTTGTTGTTGATATTTTGACTTCTTTGTAATTTACTGAAAAGAATTATTCATTACTATGTGACTCTAAAAGTTAAAATGTAATACAAATATTTATGTATATTTCATTTGATACAAGATGTTTGTATGTGGGTGTCAATTATTGTTGGAATACACCACCTTCATATAAGTGAAATACCCTTAAGCACGGCGTAAAACACCAATCACTCAATCAATTATTTTCTTTGAATTTAAGGATAGTTAAGTGATTTATTTGAAACTGGAACTAAGAGTCTCTGTTTTGCTTTGGGATGGTCCTGGCTTGTCGCAAGTGACATGGGTGTTTGATTTTTTTCCAATTGGGCTAAAATAACCTGAAGTACAACATAAATCAAATCTACAAACAGACCCCGTTAAACTGATTGTCCTTGGTTAGGGTCTGTCTGCTAATCTGCATGTCATAAATCAAATACTTTGAGCTGGTGTATTCCAACAATTGACACTAGCACAACCAAGATGTGAAGTGTTTCCATAATGTTGGAAAGTAAATTTTCCTCCAGTGCTAAGTGAAGACCGCATTGCTACTCTTAAGGGCCTTACGCAAGGAAAAACGTTGTGAATTTCAGCTGTTTGATGTTGCAAGGTTTCAATACAGTTTATATCACCTCTGTCAAACCCTTGTCTCAACCCAAAGCCCTGTCTCTTTCAACAGTCATGAATAAAGTGAACTATTACTAATTAGCACTGTGTGAAGAAGACCTGGCTGATTGAAGGCCATAAAGTGTCACAAAATGAAGACCAAATAAATGTAAATTACAAATATCTTATCTTGCATGTACTAAAGCTTTAATTTTATTAAGATTTTTTATTTTGCTGATCTTTCTGCATTGTTTATTTATTTTTATTTTTTTTATTTTATTGTTTGCATTTTTGTTTTCATTATTCAAGTATATTAAAAGTTTAGTGCTTTGGTTATCTGGTTATGCAGTTTTCTCGTCCATATAATAAAGACAATGTCTTTTTAGATTATTTTGAGCATCTTTTAATTCAAATCAACAACATTTACTTCCACAAGATTTCAGCCCTCATGCCGGGGCCTTTCTCAAGTCAAAATAAATGTTTATCTGAAGTAGCTCCAGAGTTTGTGTTTTTATTTTATTTATAAAGGGAGGGCTGCGAGAGAGCTTTATGTTGCCCTGGTCGTTTCAAAGCTAAGGGGTAACATGGAGCCGAACTGTTTCTGATGTCTTTGTATTATGTCCTGTGATTGTCTTGTATTTGTCCTGTCTTGTGTCGCCAGTGGCGTCTACAGTGATTTCCATCACCCATTGGGCTGGTATGCCTTCATGATAGTGAAATAACCTCAAGTAAGGCGTTAAACCTCATTTTCTGTAGGCTGGTCATTTCTGTCAAGTAAGCCTTTTCCATATTTTACAGCTTCCAATGAGAATATTTTTCTACTTATTAGACATCCCATTCCCTATTTACTGAATACAGTCATCCAAACTGATCAATAATCAGGTCATAAGTTGATATTTACATATTGATTTAGACTCCTGTATCGGTTGGTTCAAAGTTAATTTAATATATCACTTACCGTTGATGCAAATCTGTAAAGAAACAAAACATGCAATAGACTGATTTCTATAATGCTCAGTTCAGTCAAAAGTAAGTTTTATGCAGCAATCTCTAGTTATGGTCTTTTATTGTAGCCTTGTGGATAATATGGTATCTGAAAAGTTAGTTTGCATGTTTCCTTGGAACAATAATTGTATGTGAACTGCACCATTCTCATTAAGGTAGCTGATGTTACATGATGGATTCAGCATTGCATAATGTTAAGCATTCAGACTTGCCCACATTTGAAGTTGCGAGACCGTGAGCAGCACAAAACTGCATTGCACATTTGATCTTGCTGCACTGCGTATAAGGTCATGACCTTGTCTTGTCAGTGGTCTTGGTGATTTACTTCACCAGTGGCTTAGAACGCTGTCATGTGTGGAATACAGTGTAAAACAACATTCAAACAAACCCTATTTCTATTAAAATATGCAAGGCAAAATATATAACTTTCTTTTATTTGAAGAATTATCTATTTTTAGTCTGGAAGTGGAAATAACTTGATGATAACATTTCCGAAATACAATACTGTCAGGCTCACAAATTTATATAAACGGTGTTGATACAGGGCTGTTTTTATTTATTTTTGTTTTAAATATGTCCTACGGCCTTTACACAACCTACGTGTGTGAACATTCTTTTGTAGCTATTTTTGTTTGACTAGTTCCACATACATGCAGTACCGTTGTCCATGGGTTTAATTTACATGCCACTCTTCAGATTCATAACTTCACTGCATGTGTACAGACCTACTAGTAAATTCTAAATGTTACCTGATGCTCTAATCCAGGTATCCTAACTTAGTTACCTTACTGCAGCTATAGTCGCTAACTGGTACAGTAAATTTCTTAGTGATGTTTTAATGGTGAAGAATGTGCCCTTGATGGATTTAGTTTCTTAGCTGTTCATTAACATCTAAACCTGCAATCTATATATAAAACACCTTTCCTTTGATGTTCACCTATTTAAATTAAAACACATTGAATGGTGAGGAAACTTTCCTATCCGTTAATCAGTATTACAGCTTATTTTTAGTCTGGAAATAACATTGACAGAAAATATCAATTATGTGTGGATTGATTGATTGCAATGCTAAAAGGTACTATTTCTGGTGTGGAGGATTTAAAATACTAATTCTTTTGATGTTATTAATTCTGGGGAAAAGTAACTTTAAAATTGGTTATATTTTAGTGAATGAAAAAGAGGCTGTTTGATGTCCCAGAAGAGTTTATAAACATTTATATAGGCCTTCAGCAAGATAGCATTGACAAGGTTTTAAGTTACACTAGTGTAGTAGAAAGTGTAGTGCTGTAATGAACATGGGAAGGTTGGTGCCAGTTTACAAGTGCTGTGTTCTTAAAGGTACTTCTTTCTATTGGAATTCTTACTATAGAAGAGTGCCATGCTTTTCAATATAATGCCATTGGAGGGAATTCTTGGGGCTCTGAAGTCACTTTAGGTTAATTTTACCTTTTTTTTACTAAAAAGTTAATAAAACATAAGATTTTTTGTAGGGTTAGCTATTCTTCAAACACTTTCTAAACTTTTATTGGCCTAATGTTATACTCTAGTTAGCTTCGTTATATATATAAATTAGACTAAAAGTACCAGACTTAAAGTATGTGAACGGACACCCACACACTGGCTTAAAGTCCTCCCTTCGTACCCCGTGTACTGAGTGGCCTGGCCCATCTGCCGCTTTGGGACCCTTCGTCTGTTCTCTCAGGGCTGTCCATGGTGTGAGGGAAGGGAGTTTTTAAACACTCCATAATGTTACATCTGCATCGAGCAAAATAATCCTCTTGTATATGTCTGGTGAATAATGTAGTGTTTAAACTCCTCTATTGTCATGAGAGTTCAAGGATTTGGAATAATTCTCTGTGGATTTGGCTGGCATCTTGAGGAGTGAAGCGGTTTTGGGAGCCTTTTCTCACTTCTTTGCCAGCTGAATATTTGTTTTGTGCTTTGGTAACTATGTGGTTTCCTAAGTGTGTTGTAATATACGCTGGATGTTTATTCTGCCTTCTCTTCGCATTCATTCCATCAACTTCAGGTAATGCAAGTTTACTTTTATCCTGTAAAAAAAACCATAGCAAAGATTAATGCCTTAAAATTTAAAAAAATAAAATTGTATTTTGTCTACATTTTTTTGATGATGCAAGTTACTGTTTTTTTGGTCCTGCTTCTAAAGGAAAAAATAACAAAGGGAAAAAAATGTTTTTATTGGGGTGTCCATATCATATTTAAATTATCTTATGTTTATCAGATTTCTTGCCTGATATAGTTTTTATTGCTGTTGCGTGTTAAGTGTAAGTTTGGAAAAAATCTTAATTTTGTAAAATTAAATTTAAAATTGAGGTTAGAGTTTTATTTTGTGGTGATAAACATCATATATGACCACATGTGATTTATATTTCCAGGTGAATGCATTCATTCTGAAACTGTGTATTCTGTAAGTATAGTTAATACACTACACTCAATCTCTCACTTCTGCCCTTTAAGGGCGAGCCTTGTTTGAGACCTTATGAAATTGCCTTTGTAATTCAAAAATCAACAAAATTTTCTTAAAGAATAACATTCCATGTTTTAATATTCCATTGTTTATATTGAGATGAGTCAGAAGTTGTTCAATGGGTAGCCAGGTTCCTCCATGTGGGACTTTGACATAAACAGTGAAAGAAACCCTTTGAGCAATTTTACGCCTATAAATATTTGCAATGTTTTAAAGAAAATACTGTTCACATAATTTTGTGTCTAGAGTTCCTGCATTTCTGTGGGGTTAGTTGATGGGAAGCTTTGTCCTGGACTCTGGTGCCCTGAGAACTAATGAACAACCTGAGGCTGGTGGTGCTGCATGCTCTGTGTCTTGTGATTATTCCTTGTCAATGAAGTAAAGGGGGGTTTACCTCAAGGATTGCCTTTACATATGGGGTAAAACCACAGACAAACAAACAAATAATCATGCAGTTTAGTTTGACTGCATACATGTTATCAGTCATTCCTCATTTATATTCATTTTGATATTAAATGCTAGCATTTACTCTATTTTTGATGTTAAGCAAGAGATGAATTATACTTCTCTGGATTAGAGATTGCCAAAGTCAGCTTGTTACCAGAATGGCTCTTGTAGTTTTTCATCAAAGTTATGATCCTGTAGAAAGGTTGAATTTTGTCTCTGTTTGAAAATGCATCCATCATTCTACCTCTTAGTCTGATTTCTTGGGATAAAATGAATCCATATTACACACATTTCCTTGGGAGTCCTGGCTATTTTATTCAAGGTTACACTGTTTTATGATGGGGCTACTGTTCTGAAATCATTTGGACTATAAGTTGTCTTTAAAAAGTTTGAAAAATTTGTGGAGATGTTTGATTGCATTTCATCCCTGAAAAATATAGCCGGTGGTCGGTGGTAGCTTTTAGGGCTTAGAGAACAGGAAGCTGATCTGATGGGATGTCTAGCAGGTAGATTTGGGGATTTTGTCCTTTTGCAATGACTCCTATGGCTTTTGCTTATCTGTTACCAAATAGTGTTGCTGCCAGTGACTTTAAGGCTGGTTTCTTTTACCCTTTGAGTGAAATAGGGGTAAGGGGTCTAACAATATATTGATTTATAACAATAGTTTCTGGTGCAATAAGGAACTCTAGATAGCTGATTTGGTGATACAAATCTATCTTAATAGTTGTACCGGCTATGAATAGTTATGATAGATGACCTATTTCCTAAAATACATGTAGGTTGCGATATTTTGACAGCATTTTTCTTCAATGATTCAAATTTATCATTTTGAGACCATGGATAACCTAAGCCAAGTTCGTATATTGTATTAATTACCTTCAACTGTGCTTCAATTTTAGTCAAAGTTACTGACATATTAATGATAGTCTTTGGCATTAATCCATATATTTTAGCTACAAAAATACTTATTCTGTATGTAATTTTGATCTACCACTCAACAGTATACTACTTTAAGTATAGTAGTAGCCTAATTCACTTAGTATTGCAGAAGTGTTTTGGACTATCACAAGAGGCAATAGACAACCCTAAAAACAGATAACCTTTTACAATTGTGTTGAATGGTGGGAATTACTGTTAATTAATTAGTCAAAGCGTTCTTGCCATCTTAATCCGGATATTGGGTAAGACAATAAATAAACTAATCATTATTTTTAGGTGTACAATGTACTATATAAACCAATTAGTAAGAGAATGGGGGATAAAATGCAGCAACAACAATAAATAAGGAAGTAACACTGAGAAGAAACTATTAGTTTTTTTTGTAGATGAGTGTGAATAGTTTGTATTTGGCTGTTTTCCACAAGACACTTGGAGTCTTGTCTGAGTACACTTGTTCCCATTTCCTCGGCCTAAGGGTATAGTTATGGAGTAGATCTCAATAGGCAAACAGCATTCACACACCTCCACCACACACAGACCACTGGGGAAATTAACAGAGGCTAATGAGTGCTTCAACAGTTGTGATAGAGTTTCCGGTATTATGCTTTAACAAAATGTTGGTTTTTTTGTCTCTTGTAAGTTGGCAACCACAGCAAACATTTTTGTACCAAGCTATTTTTTGTTTGTGGTAAATGCTTGAGCAGCTCAAGATCAATTTATGACAAATACAAACTGAATTTGACAAAAATACTACTATTCATTTTTCAAACAATTTAATGAACTGTATCACTCCCTCCGTTAAAATCAAGTATATGAGAGATTCACAAAAAGTAATTCTGTTGATGGTGGAAGTGTTTTTTTACGTGAGGTTTCTCTTGGTTTTCCACAGTATAAAATTAAGGCAGAATAAGAAATACCCTCACATACGACTCCAATCAAACAAACAATTATGGACTGTCTCATATGCATAATAATGGGACAAAGTCTGTTTCTACAGTCAGTAACATCTCATATACATGTACTATTGCCAAAGTTTTTCTCACCAAAGTACTTTTAGTTGTCAGTGACTTGAAAAAGTGTCATAATTGTTACTTGAAGTTTTAACTTTGTTACTTTCACCATTAACATTTGACTATTAATGTTGTCATATTTATATACTTCATGGGCCAGTTGCTCAAAAGGGTATTAGTCGCTTACACCAGATTAAATAGCTAATAGTGGATTAGAGATAGACTTTCCACATGGCATGATGTCATCTAATAATGGATTAAATTTAATAGTGCTTCGGTCCCAGGACACCAAGAAAATCATGTCAACAATCATGTCAACACATCAACAGTTGACTGTTCAACCTAGTTTCTTTTTCTTATTTTATGGGGGTGGGTTGTAGGGGGCTTTCTGTTGCCTTGGTTCCCCCTGTTCTGGCGTAGGGATAGTGGTGGATTTGTGATCTTTAACCTATTGGCCTGGCAAGCCATCATTTGATCGAAATAACCTTAAGCAACTCCAATCGAACAGATAGACAAACTTTTTTTTACCACTGTTTTAATGTACATGATTGTATATATATATAGTTTGATGACTTGTTTACTAAAAACTACCCTCAATACAATGTACTTTTTGGTTAATTTTTGGTCATTAGCCAATTATAAATAATTATGCAAAAAGGTGCATACATAAGCTATTTGAACCAAAATACACCTGCACTTGTGTTAACTTGATTTGAAATTTCAAAGATACACTGCATATACATGTAACTAGTTGTACTGTATCTGCACAATTTGTGCAATTGCACCATCCTGTGGTGGAAGGAAGATTCGATGCATGAACTGGTACACTTTGATATAAGGGAAATAACTTTAAAGGGAAAGACAACTGTTTTTCGACCTAATCTTATTATTTTAATTGCAAATTTCCAAAGACAAACGTCTGTATTGCACTTGAATTCGAGTAAGCGTAGCCGTTAATTAGTTAATTTAATAGGCAGGACTGACGTCATTGTTCAAAAACACATTCCGTTTGCTTATAGATACATTGGAAGGCATCTGTAACTATGTTTAGCATAGTTTCACCTGACATGCAGTTTTAAAAAATCCGATTTTTAACACCAGGTTGATTTGCACAAGCATTGTGTGTTGTTGTTGTTTCCCTTGGGACAGAACCCTCACATTCAGCTTTATATGAAAGCATCCACCAGTGCATGCAATATGGGACAGCCACGACTAGATTATATAACTACCGTGTTTTGGAACAATGGCATCAGTTCTGCCGTTTAAATTAACTAATTACCGGCTATGCTAATTCGATTGCAAGTGCAATACGGTTGTCTTTGAAAATATGCAATAAAAATAATAAGTTTAGGTCGAAAAACAGTTGTCTTTCCCTTTAAGTACAGCATTAAATCCTCAAACAGATGAAAATAATGAATAAGTAGGGTTTTCAGGATAAATTGTTCTCTGTTATTCTTCTTAGAGTATACCTGCCAAATGCTACATATA
>JAQQZZ010123263.1:0-14385 GCA_030265115.1 Mopalia vespertina
AGAAATAGCCGAACGATACCATGATTCGGAACTTTATCTTCGAATATATAAAAATTGCATGGCCTTACCCTGTCATACACCCTCTCGTTTTCTTCCTTGAACACTTTTGGGTTAGGCTAGACCGACCCATAAAACGACCACTCGACGTCCATTTTCTTGTCGTTTCTTAGCAGTACCACACTCGCTCAAAAGTGTTTTCCGCGGTAATTAGGTCATGCGGATTCAACGTTATTAAGTATTCAGAGGCGTACCTTATTTCTATAGTTTTCATAGGGCTATACCTCGTATCTCTATATACTGTATATTTTGATTGGCTACGAATTCGCATCTAAAAACAACGTGGCGTGAATAATAGATGATTGATTGGTTGGTGTTTAACGCCGCTCTCAATGGTTTTTCACTTATTTGAAGGCGGCGTCATCCAATAATAAATGTTAAACTAGCTCATCGATAAAATGTGATTAAGAAATGTTTTCCTCTGTTGGGAAATTAATCATCCTCCGGTGTTTTCCTCTGTTGGGAAATTAATCTTCCTCCGGTGTTTTCCTCTGTTGGGAAATAAATCATCCTCCGGTGTTTCCCTCTGTTGGGAAATTAATCATCCTCCAGTATTTCCCTCTGTTGGGAAATAAATCATCCTCCGGTGTTTTCCTCTGTTGGGAAATTAATCATCCTCCGGTGTTTTCCTCTGTTGGGAAATAAATCCTCCTCCTGTGTTTTCCTCTGTTGGGAAATTAATCATCCTCCGGTGTTTTCCTCTGTTGGGAAATTAATCATCCTCCGGTGTTTTCCTCTGTTAGGAAATTAATTATCCTCCGGTGTTTTCCTCTGTTGGGAAATTAATTATCCTCCGGTGTTTTCCTCTGTTGGGAAATTAATTATCCTCCTGTGTTTTCCCCTGTTGGGAAATTAATCATCCTCCGGTGTTTTCCTCTGTTGGGAAATAAATCATCCTCCTGTGTTTTCCTCTGTTGGGAAATTAATTATCCTCCGGTGTTTTCCCCTGTTGGAAAATTAATTATCCTCCGGTGTTTTCCCCTGTTGGGAAATAAATTATCCTCCGGTGTTTTCCTCTGTTGGGAAATTAATTATCCTCCGGTGTTAAGTAACTGATGGATGACTTTGCCCAAAGTATAGCGCCCATACCCAGATACCTTAAATGACGGATGAACCTGGGATTACAATATACAATGTCATAGTCTATCAAGCTTTGGTAGAATTCTGACATTGTATATTGTAATCCCAGGATGAACCAAAAATATAATTATATTTAAACACATTTTCATTCTGAACCAATGTATAGGGAAGTGACAATGTTCTTTAATTTGTGACGTCTCCATTATAAGTGCTACACTATTTTTAAAGTAAACAAATTTAAGCACTTTGATAAATTTTGTGACGTCACATCTATAACTAGTTTACTATTTTAGTGTAAACAACAACGAGGACATATATAACAGCATATACAAATAAATTCGTTTTATCTGTGAATTGCATCATTGTGGTGTCACAGGCAGTTATGTGCCTACTGATAAGTGTGTACTACGGAAGCACAAAAGGGGCATTTGAAATATCATTTTTTTTCTTCCAATTATTTTTATCATTGAAGTCGATTAACCAATTAAATTAAAGAATTGAACCGATGTTTCTTCATTGGCTGGAGTACTGTTCAGACTTTTGTTCTGAACATTTGATAACTGTTTTCCCGACATATTTTGAGGTAGACTTCTGCTGCTGCGAATTTGCTAAACGACAGAACAAATATATAACTCGAATGTTACTTTAATGCTTCCGTAGTTTTCATATCGAGATGAGACTTTACTCCCAGGGAATCACATGAGTTGTGACGTACAGGGGGGCGGGTTTACAATACGGAATGTCTAAATATAACTTGCCACATTATCAGAGAGAGCATATATTACCAGATCATCTGTGGAAGAGTTCAGTGTGAAATTCACTTATATACTATAGAACTTGTAAGTACTCCGAAATCTTTTTAAAATGTCCTACTAGGTATAATTAATAAAAATTGTCTTATGTTGCTCTATGCTTTGAATTTAACTTACCTTCAAATTCCTTTTCATTTGCGTGGCTGTAAAAGTATACTACTTCTGCCAGAGTTAAATCGGAATATTTTCATTGTGTTTGCAATTCAACTTAATTTTGAATTGGTTGGAATTTATTTGGCCGTTAAAGTACACTAATCATTTCGTTTTGAATTCGAATGAGTTTATTTTGTTTCCAATTCAACTTAATTTTTAACTAGTTTTGATTTATTAGATTGTTCAAGCAAACTAATAATTTCTTGAGTTAAATTGAAATGTAAATATTGAAATGCTTATAAATCGGTTCTTTGTATAATATTTTCACGTCGTTTTCATTTTCACCCAGAAACCAAAAATCACGTGACAGATCAAGAAGCATGAATCCCGGTTATCCAGCGCCACCTGGCACAGTTACCTCTTATACATACACAGCAGGAAGTATACCTCCGCCAGGTAAAGTAGTCCAAAACTATAGCAATCTATAGGTATAAATATATAATAATGTTTGTGCTGTCTATAAAATGGCATGAAGAGAATATTCGTTAGTTTTGTCCGATGAAGTCGGTGAAAGATTCTCTTATCGGTTTACATTACATCCCATGTCTGGTTGGCGAGCCGATGTCAATTAATGTCTAGAGTGTATTGAATAAATGAAGACAGAAAAATTTGCTTGCCTCCACCGGGTTTCGAATGTCTTAAGTATCTATGTAGGTTTACATGCAAGTGTTAGGCCTATATGCAATTTTGTGGTCGGCATACGATTATTGCTGCCGGCGGTTGGGAGGGAGCTTCCTGTTGCCCTCCTGCTCTAGGAGCTAAGGAGCAACTTGGAAGCCGATCTGTTTGTGATCTATTTGTATAACGCCCCGTGATAGTCCTGTTTTTGTCCGGTCTTGTCTTTGTAGCCAGTGGATTCAATGTAATTTCGTCCATTCATTGGGTATAGGCGCGCCGTCAAATGAGTGAAATTATCTTAAGTACGGCGTTAAACCCCAATAAAACAAATAATTGTTTATTGCTGGAAAAAGGTAAAACAACGTGTATTACAAATAAATACAGCAGGAAGGCTTGTTTGTTGCGATGATACCTTTAATTCCCAGCACCTTACGGTCAGCTCTATAATAAACTCACTGGAATACTAAATTATGCGCTCAAATAATTTCGAATGAATTGTTTCACCAGCATACAGTTTGAATATGCCTGTTTCACTTGCAATAGAAGGGATACACTGTTTTTGTCATTTCTGAGCCCGGACAAACGTTAACAAAAACAATTTGATTTCAATAAAAGTGTAGGCTGTATCAGAACTGATATAGACCAATCGTACATTTTCTAAATTGACAGTATATCGGTACCTCAGAATTTAAAACAGCATATAGGCCTAAGTTGTTGGATCATTGTGGTGAAAATGGTGTAATAGAATTTCTAAGTTAAGTTCCAGTCCTCGCCATGCTGCCAACAGACTATATTCAATATCAGACAGTATGCTTCAGATTTACCTAAAATATATAGTAAATCGTATTTTCTTTTTTCTTTTCTTTGTAGAAAAGATGCCACAACCCTCCGCCCCGCCGGCCCAATACCCTTATCCACAAGGATACCCACAAGGATATCCACAAGGGTATCCACAGCAGTATCCACAGCAGTACCCTCAGCAACCCCCTCCAGCCGCATACCCCGCTCCTCCTCCGCCAGTGATGCAGACGACAACATATGTGTACGAACCTCCACCGCGAGTCGTTGTTAGAGAAGTAAGTAAACTCAATTATGCAAATTAGTCATCAGTGATTGGCTAAATTGGTACTAGTCTTGATGTGCATATTTTTGCGCTTCTCGTTTACTTTTAAAACAATTAAGCTTGATTGTTTGTGTGTTGGATTGATTGAGAGAGGGGGTGGGGAGGGGTAGTGCCGTATACTCAAGGGTATTCCATTTATATAACGACGGATTTTCCCTCGAAAACCGAGAGAACACCTAGTAACATGTCTTCCGAAAGTGATGGAATAAACAGGGTCTATATATCCAAATACTTGATGTTCCAATGATAAGTCTAGTGTAATATACAAGTGTAGTGTTATCCCGGACACAAAGAACTTATTTCATGATTGCTCAACGTTTCGACACTTTATTTTGTCATCACCAGGAGTAAAATATTATACAATTATTGGCATGGTGTTGATTTAAATTTCCATAGTCACGCAATTTTCATGATTGTATTTGTTTTCCCCAGAGGCCTGGCTTAGGGGGCGGTATTTTTGGAGGACTGGCGGCTGGAGCGGCTTTCGGAGCTGCGGCTAGAGGTTTTGATCACGGTCACCATCATCACCACGGGGGCTTCGGTCACCACCACGGGCACCACGGGCATCACGGGCATCACGGCCACCATCACGGACACTGCTGAAAGTAGCACGTACTTGCCGAAGATGCTTTCTGCCTAGCTAAGGGTACCATATATAGCCGTATACTTTACGGCTATGCCACCCGTAGCTACATTTTGCCACCTTTACGCAAATCGAAAGTTTACCTTTGGGGTCTTCGACTGGAATAATCTGGACTACAAAACGGACATCTAAAAATTTACATTTTAAGATGGAGATTTTAAGCAATCAAACCAATTTGATTAATTCATATTATATTATAATGTTTTTGTTTCCCGTTATATTATATTTCTGTTGTTGTTGAATATATTACTGTGATATTCTATAATGGAAAAACCGTGTACGTATATATTGTCTTATTTTACATTCTCATATTATTTTAATTTATTTGTGTAAATAAATAAATGATCTGAAATATATTTCTTAAAAGGAGTAATTTTTTTAACGGAAAATTCGTTCACATAGAAAATATTCCTTAGAGAACCAGGACTGACTTTTCGTCTTTATTCTGGCTGATTGATATTGATGACATTCTAGCGCTCGTGTTTATCTTCGGCCGGAAGTGGATAGGTGGTGTAAATTACTCGCTTGTATAACGGATATAGTTATGTTGATGTTGTAGTACTGTTTCCCCCCAAAAGTGGACTGGGAAGAAAATCATCAACTTACAAATAAAGTAAAATGATTAAAAAAGTTTCCAAGAATTAAAAATAAAGTAGTACACATTTAATCTGGAAGCTATCAGTGGAAGATAAAAACACAGACAAAATGACACTTTATGTTATCGTATCACTCAGTCAGTTCAAAGTCTTTTAGTTATAAACAAGATTTCCCTTCACAATGACGTCATCTGTATAAATAAAACAGCACGAATGTCAACTTGAATGGAATTGGCTGTCTAGATACATAAGAGTCAAAGTCTCGACCAAAGATAGCTACGCTACTTAAGTCTTCCTAATATTTAGAAATAAGCGAACGCGACCATAATTCTGCACTTTATCTTCCAATATATATAAAATTGTATGGCCTTACCTTCCTTGAACATTTGTGGGTTAGATCGACCATAAAAAAGTGAAAATTTAGCTTTGTTGTAACATTTAGGAAATTTCAATATATAACATAATTTCACCCCACATCCAAAATAAACTACTGTTTATGACCTCTGAACCATTGTCTAGCAATCGATATCGTATCTTTTTAGCTTCGTCTGATAACGGTTCGTTTAAATATTTTAACAAACAATTGTAGCAATCATAATGTCGTTAGTTTATCGACCAAAAGTGTTAGGCACTGTCGTGCATTTTAGAAGGGCCATTTGATTAAAACCCGCCTCCGTGTTATACTACTATGATATAGAGTAAAGTCGGCTTGGTCAGAAACCATGATCATATTGTGTAGTAAAGTTTTGGCTAAAACCGTAAATTGTGTTGTCGTCGTACGGTAAATTACAACTGTATAAATACACCGGGAAAATATATGTTTGTTTGTTTGATTGGGGTTTAACGTCGCATTCAAGGTTTTTTCGCTTATATGACGACGGATTGTCCACTTCACACTACTCCTTGCCTAATTACGGTAGAAAACCGGGCGGAACCCTCGTAAAAAACACCCCCGCGATTGCCGGAACCACATCGTGTGACTCGCTCATATACCTGATGGTCGACTGACGAACTCGATCCTGTGAACGGTACATCGAAGTAGGATTAGTAATCGCACCTGCTATACCACTAAGCCACGGCCGCGGACCGGGACTAAAACGATGGCATACAACAGCAAGTCAATGCAAGTCGTACGACAAGCTACTAACAATTCAATTATTCTCATATAAAAAATATATTACATTTTATTTTGACCCCTATTACATTTGAAGACATTTCAAGGAGCTGGATTTTCCATGAAGTTGCATTCTCTGGGTACGGTTTGTAGAGGGATCAGAGGAATTGCCCTAATTTACAGCATTTTAATTGGTCGAGAGATTGGTAATAAACATTCGACCAATCAAATCTCCGCAAATAGGTGACACCCCCTGTAATCGTAACTACAAATCGAACCCAGAGTGGCGTTCAAAGACATCAATAAAAATGGGCTTATAGTTATAGACCGATGATTCCCAGTTACTTGGATAATGTAAATCTCTGCCCCAATTGTTTATAAATAAAAAAAGACACAGAGCACAGCGAGTTAGCGAAAGTCATCGGTTTGGCGTTACCAAGTTTTGAAAATCAGTTCTGTGATTGGTCATTCCAGTTAGTAATTCAGTTGGTACAGGGTGTATACAGAGTTCTGTATATCTCTTATAGTCTATCTATCATGCAGCCTCATTTAGATTGGTTCTGTATTTTGTCAAAGCTAGTGTGATATGGCTGTACTCGAATTGGTTTTTTTTTTTTTTTTAAATTTCAACAATTCGATTGAGAGATATAGCGCCCTACATTTTTATCGAAAGGCTTTTATATTATTAACCAAAGTGTATAGATAGTCGACATACCGGTAAGAGACGACTGCATGGACTGTGAACAAATGCCCCGCTGATATAAATAAAGAGTGCGTGGACTATATTTTATCATGCGAATCCAAAACACCTCAACCGTGATAGGAATGTGTGCAGTATTTATCTGCTTGAGGAACCAGAATGGGAGTATATATGAAGACGGCTTAACTGTATACAGGTATATAATCTATACACACGCAACGATTTTATAAAACGCACGTCATAATATCTTGCCGATTTACGTTTTAGTTGGACATTGATACTGTGCTGATTTCGGACAAATTAGGTAAGAAATGTCCGTGTTTTGATAAGTGTTCCGATGCTGCCGACTGAAAGTCTATGCGTCACAATGCGTGCATTCAGGTATGGGAGTGGCTGAGGGTACCATGGCCGTATACTATTTGGCTATATGGGCACAGCCTATCTTTTTACGGAAGGAAAACTTAAGAACTCGCCTGGTAAATTTAATTTCCGCTCTTTTTCTCTTAAAATATTTATTTGTATGTATGGGTTAACCCTGTATAGCCTACACCAGCGGGTAGCTAGATTTATTCTTGGATATAGTATGTATAGAGGGATTAGACACTCCGCTACTTTCTTATCAGTGAACGAACCGTGAATGTGTTACTCGGCTAGCTGGTTTCAAACGACACATTGGACGAGTTGACCAAACATAAGAAGCCTGTTCAGTAGCCAAGCCCTATATACCTGTCACTTCTTCCACTGAACATGCCTCAAAATGCAAAGAACCACGAATTATCGGAGTTGCTAAAATAAGTCAACACTAAACTTTTTTAAGCACAATCCCAGATTTAACATGCAATCCGTCTTAATCATATTCCAATATGACCTTATCTCCTAACAACGTTTTGAATAAGGTGCTGTCACATTGGACATGGCTTCTTTTTTAGCCTGTACGTTCTTGTCGTGGATGGATTATGGGTCTATATCGTGGTAATATGTATTGTTGAATGTAAATATCGAAAAAATTTTAAAGACATTTTGAACGAGTGAAGATTGTGCATTTTTTTAATGATTAATATATATTTGTGGCACAAATCTCTGTACCTCTATTTATTTTTGTATATGGACCTTGTGTCTGAAATAAAGAATTATTATTATTATTATAGGCACGGATGCATGTTTGCACGGTAGGGGAGAGGGGGGGGGGCACACTGGGGTGCAAGAAAATAAAAGGGAGGGGCAACCCCCCCCCCCCCCTCCCTTGTCCCTATGTGCGGACGAGTTCTTTGAATTGGTTCTCGACAAAGTTGTTTTTCAGACATCGAGTTTAAGGACACAGTCTTAAATACGAGATATACAATTGCAGTATGAAACGCCCCACACGGCATGACATATTTGATTTCCTATACGTAGTGACCTTATTTTGACCATCCTCTGAAACACATCGTTTTGTCAGCGGATAAAACAAAAGGATTTGAAAATACAAATATCCGCTGATCAGTGAGTGTATTGTATTTTGCGGAAGAAAATACATTACATCGATTAACCCGCATAACGATGCATCTTGTGTTGCCGGAACTTAAGGGTTTTCGCCATACGCTTGCTTTTAAGCAGTTGAGTTAAATTTTTTGTTTGTTTCCATCGAGGTGAAAGCCTTTCCATCTAAAGGCTGAAAAAACCTTTACACCTTTAGATGATAGCGTTTTTACTTAGGTGAGAAGTAGGTACTGTTAAAATTCACGGGCATTAGTAACCGTTTTAGTCTTCATCTATATGTGAAAATAGATCTAGTTAGAAACTAAACTTCCCTCTGTATCAGACAGCTTGAAACACTCATTCTCTTTAGCGGATATAGTCATGGGTTATTTCGATATCTCTGTAATATCAGTTTGTAGGCTGATTTATTTTTTACGCATATCGATTATCATGCACATGTGTGTTGCAAGTTTATCATTATGATGTATACCATATATAAGTGGTCTTGACCTTTTCTCGAGATGTCTGTAGGTTACCCATAACAACTCGAGATTAAGATCTATTAAGATAATTGTCTCTGGAAGTTGATCTAGAACATGAGATTTATTTGTTTGTTTGATTGATTGGGGTTTAACGTCGTACTCAAGGGTATTTCACTTATATGACGACGGATTGTCCACTTCACACTGTTCCTTGCCTCATTACGGTGGAAAACCGGGTGAAAATCTCGTAAAAACCACCCGGGCCGCGATTGCCGGAGCCACATCGTGTGACTCTCTCATATACCTAATGGTCGACAGACGGACTTGATCCCGTGAACGGTAAATTGAAGTACGATTAAGAAGCGCACTCGCTACCACTAAACCACGGCCGCGGGCCAGAACATGAGATGATTTATCGGTTTTAATTAATCGACATCCCTGTGCCAGTGTGATTACTCATTAGAACTGTTGGTGTAAACCGTTTAATCACAAACATGCCTACCCTGAATTAAATTTATGCGTAAAAAATATTTTCTAACCATTTTGTGTATTTCTTTATTCTAAAAATACTTTTTGAATATTTTCTGACCTATAAGAGTATTTTCTGATCATAATGTGTATTTTCTTCTTTTACAAATTGCTTTTCGAGTATTTTCTATTTTTATGCTTTTCCTTTAATCTTTGCCCTCATTGTTTCAGAATTTAGTATTTTAATATCTACTTTTTGTGTTGTATTTCACGTGTTTGTGTATTCAGTATAAATTATGTGTACAAAATACTCCAAAATACACAAGGTATAGGCAGGTTAGCACAATGAATAGGGCTAATTCCTCCGTCTTATCTCAACACATGGTGAAAGTTGGAAACTGATCCACCGGCGATCGCCGCTATTGCCGGCCTCTCAAAACATATATCTGATTTTTCTCTGGTTTTTTTTAGATAGACTGAAAACAATGACTAGTATTTTAACTACTTGCAATATTTATTTTCTGACGGTTTTTAATATTATTATTGCAAAGGGAGATAGTCAAGCGAGAAACTCAAACAAAACTTTATTTAAACGTCAGTAAAGAAAGAAAGAGTTAGATTATTGTGACTCTTGCATCTGAAAAAAAAAAAAATCAGATATATGTTTTGAGAGGCCGGCGATAGCGGCGGTTGCCGGAGGATCAGTTTCCAACTTTCACCACGGGTTGAGATAGGCGGTACGTATAGGGTTAAGACGGAGGAATTAGCCCTATTCATTGTGTTATAGGCAGGCCAGCTATGGACCACTGTATATTTACAATATATAGGCTATACATAACTGCATGGTCACTGCATGTACGTCATTTGCTGTACTCTTTAATTTTCACTAGAATGTCGATCACGTTTTAGATTAAAAATGACACTGATATGAAATAAACATGATGTAGATATTCTCGCTTATCGAATTACACCACGTGTCATTATTTACATTTTTTTTCTTGCATTTATTTAAGTATCGATAAAACTTCCCGCAATACACATGACGCATAATTATTGGCCATAGCACGTGCTTTAATTCTATATCACGTGAGGAGAAGTGTTAATAATCATGCATCCATTACATACATAAATATGGGGTCTTGGCAGTGTGCCAAGGTTTATCTTTCATTCGCTAAAGAATTACATACATGTATAACGAATATTTATTTATTTATCAACATGTAATGTATCATTATTTATATATTGAGTTGCTAGCTTATTTATTTATTTAAATCGAAAGTGAACAGTTTGGATTGAACAGATATTTTCTATATTTTTTATAACGATCGATGTGGGTTGTGACACCTTCTATCGGTAAAATGTTTGTTTGTTTGTTTGTTTGGGGTTTAACGTCATTCTGAAGGGTATTTCACTTAAATGACGACGAATTGTTCATTTCACACTGTTCCATGCCTAAAATTTACGGCGGAAACCTCGTAAAAACCACCCCCGCGATTTACGGGCCACATCGTGTGACTCATTCATATATCAGATGGTCGACAGACGGACTCAATCCCGTGAACAGTATATCGAAGTAGGATTATTATAAGCGGACACGCTAACCACTCAGTCTAAAATATAATCAATTCTACTTCCTACGTCGAGACACTGACTCTTAAGATACACCCGGGCCATCTTGTTTCGCACTTGTTTTATTTGCTGGTCTGTGGCATACATCGCCCCAAATATTGGCGGAAATTAATGCGCGATGCAGACCTGGCATAGTGTACGAGAATTGCCTTAATCTCATCCACTATAGAAACTCGTGCGAAAATACGATTGGCTCACCACTAAGCCACGGTCCTCAGTAAAATGTAGGCCCTATCACCTGACTACCATACTTCACAGCGTAGGTGTTCCGTCATCTACAGACTTTCGGTGTAATTGATGTTGCCTCAACAACATACCTGTCACATGTTGTAAAATCTCACATAGAATCTATTCTACTTCCCACACAAACAGCTATCTTGTATTGCACAATATTCCTATTATGATCACATGCTGTCAGGGCTGGATAAACCTTTAGGCAAAATAAACACGTGCTTATTAGGGCATCGGTATATATATGTCCTATATATTTTGTTTCATTTTGAAAAACAAAATGTGATTTTATGGTTTATATTGTTTATGTTTTAAATTACGTGGGCACCAAAATATTTTAAAGTGCTAATGGTCTCTTTGGATGTTATTATTTTGCATATACGTGGGCACCAACATATTTTAAAGTGCTAAGGGTTTCATTGGATATTGTCAGGCCCTGCGTGCAGTGAGCATGTGACTATTCCAAACATGTGACTTTTCTCTGTAACCGCTGGCTTCCTCTATGACTAATGCTGTCAGCACTGTTATATAATTGACTTATACTTCAACGCGACACAAATTAAGACAAGAAAACAAACCAATAATAAAATAATAATGTATTTATTCTTATAACCAGTAGAGTACTGTTTAATTACTGACCTCGTGCCGGTGCATCAGTAGGCCTTGTATCTATATCAGTTTAAGCATAATTTGTCCTCACCAAGAATCCACCATCCAAGGATTGGAGGAGTTAGGTGCACTAATGGCTTTTCGCGCACTTTCTCGCGTTACTTGTCATCTACAGGCAGTCAGCCAACGTGTTGTCTTTAACGTCACGTGATGTTTTACATATAATAAATCATAATAAAGCCAATGGCGCACCTTAATAGATTGAAGTAACGTCATCTGATAGATATTTATAATTCTACTTCCGATATATGTATTTATACCCAATGTTGCATTACTTTCTGTGGCATAAGTTGTCCAGAATTTGGGGGAGATTTGTACGCTGTTGGCTTAACACGGCATATGAGAGTTGTCGTATAGCCTGATCCAATGTAGAAAGTCTCGCGAGAATACGATTGACATGCTTTTATTACTAATGATTACAACATAAGATGGAAAATTAAGTAATTGCGAGACAAAAACTCACAGAAATATGCTGACAAAATCTGCAAAAACATGTTTTGAGACAATTAAATCTCCTTCCTCAACAACAATGGATGCCCTTCTTCTAATAGCAAAATCTGTTGTTTTTCTTCTTGTATGAATCCGCGATGGGCTTAATTAGGACAAGCTATTGGATGTTTATAAGATTGTGTTTTGGTGTAATATTATACAGATTTCTACTGGATCCGATGCAGATTCAACAGAACTGGAACTGTCCTAGGGGTAGAGAATAAAAAGTAAACATAATGACGCATTCACTTTACCGAGGAATCAGCAGTTTTGTTTCTGGACGGTTCTGTGTGCAAAGGACGGGGACGAGGCAAGGATTCTAAATAAATATTAACTTTACAAAACACAAAAAGACGATTTAAATAATTTAAACATAAGAATATGCCTGTACATGTTCAAATGTAAATAACATGAATATATATTGTAACCCAAAGGTCCCGAGTTCGAATCCCGGTGGAGGCAAGAAAATCTTTCTCTCTTCAATTATTCAAAAGATATATATTGTAAACAGATCATTTTTTAATTATTCATTTATTTGAGTTTTAGTACTATGCTATTATTCTTTAAAAAAATTTATTTATATTTTGTAATGATTAGAAATGTAAATGGTGTGATTGACGGGAAGCGGCCCTATAAAACCACACCTTCAATACGATGTAGGCCTAATAGTGCTCTATGGACTTCCGTCCATTCCCCTTCTATGCACCTGCAATAGACGCAGAAAAAGTCGAAATTTTTCCGACACACCATGCCTGTATACCGCTTCAATTAATTACACGATGTTCCTGTATAATTATTTCCTGCCCATTGTTGTAGACGATTTTGATTGGGGTTCTTCGTTGCACTTAAGACTTTGTGCACTCACACGAAGACGCATAGAAGACGCAAAGACATACATACCATAACCGTGATCTTAAGCGCGGGTGTATTTTTACTACAGACCAAAGACGTTATAGGGGTTAATCAATCTGTGTTGAAAAATATGCGAAAAGTATTTATTAAACTCAGATTAGTTTAAATTTGGTTGGTTATAATAAAGACCCCCTTATCAATTATGTTTCTTTTTTTTTTTTCAGGGAAAAAGAGAACAAGTTCGTCTGCTAGTCTCCAAGATGGCGTCGCTGTTTTCATCAAGTTTTTGAAAGATTGGCTTTCTAATCGTAAATGAGTTCCAAACGTTAACATTACACATAAGCTGCACAGACAAACCATTATCTGGTGAGACGGGTGTGTGCAGATGTTATCAGTTTTACACCAAGAGGATATTTTGGTACAGTGAAGGCTGCAGTGGTTATTTTCCGGAGAATTACGGACTTCAACGAACTATATATACAATGTTGTCATTTTGGCTATACGTCATTATTATTGTTTCACTGAGCGGGATAATTTCAATTGTATACCCGGAGGTCAAAAGCCGTTATGACAAATTTAAAGGAATATTTATGCCGACTAGTTCTGGATCAGATCAAATTACCGTATGAAATCACTTTAAAGAGATAATAATCGAGTTAACTACTCCTGTACAATTACATTCAGTCAACTATTTATGGATTTACAACTTTTATTGAGTTTTATTGTACACTTAGAAAAATGGCTTTATAGAACCAGTAAAGGTTCTTCATTTATGGCTCCTGTGGAACCCTTTATGGTTCTGTATGGAACCATTTTACATCAGCTGAACTAGTAGGCCTATATCTCCTTTTTTCCTATACCAAAGAACTGTTTTTGTCATACTGGGTCCACTAAGAACCATTGTCTTTTTAAAAGAACTCTCAAGAACCTTTATTTCTGAGAGTGTAATTCACCATCTGATTGGTCGACTGCAAATTGCCAGGCAGCCAGCCAATCAATTGCGTTGTTGTAGACTTTCGTAATTGATGCTCGATCCGTCAAGGGATCAACTGTTATAATGAGGATTGGCTCGAAGAATTAAACTAAATTCTTAGTGAAGATGCAAAGCGATATGCTTTCACATTCTTATGGGTAGGGGTGGGGTGGCTGGATGATTTCGTGGGGTGGCTGGATGATTTCGGGGGGGGGGGGGGGGGGGGGGGGGGGTGTTG
>JAQQZZ010123274.1:0-14382 GCA_030265115.1 Mopalia vespertina
AACAAGAATACAAGAAAATAGCACAAAGTCTGATATAAATTCCAACGTGATTAAGTTTATTAAAACATACAATGATACACGCGTCCTAGCTGTATATGAGTGCCCTAAAGTAAATTCGCTGGTCTGTACGTCCGTTATTAGCTGTATAAATTGTATCTGCATATATGGTATGACGACGTGTTCACTCTTGACGGCTCAGCACATACGTATTAAAGTATGCTGTTAGCTCTCTCCCGCTTCCAACTAAGTTGGTACCATTATCAGAACGGATAAAATTGATGGGTCCTCTACGAACTATCAGTCGTCGTATGGCATAGATGCAAGAGTGTATCCAAAGTGGACTGCTCTTGACGCTAAACAGGTAAATATAACTCCATATATCTTCACAACGCTACGGCCCCTTTAGATCTCCAAAGGCCTAAAATAATCAACACCAACTGATGAAAATGGTGACTGGTCAGGTATGAGTCGTTCAGAGGGCAGATCTGCAATCTTCTGTTCACATACTTTGGCTTGGTATCGACGACAGGTGATACAGCGCTTTACCAGGCTCTTTATCAATAGTGATGCTCCGATTATCCAGTACTTCTGGCGGACGGTATTCAGGATATAATTTTTTCCATGTATGTGCTCAAGGTAGACATTAGAGACACCTTGTCGAGGAAGGATGGTTGGATGCCTCGACTCATATGGGATATCTGCTTGACTCAATTAAACGACCACCAACTCTAAGTAGTCCATCGTCTGAAACAAAGGGATCTAACTTTCGCAAGGAACTTGATTTTGACAGACTTCTCAATTGGCTACCTTTCTGATCTGTGAGAATATTTATTTCCTTTGGAAAATGTTGACCTTGAACATGTATAACCAGCGTCATTTCCGCTTTCTGGATGTAGGATAAGTCAAGGTGTATATACTGGGCTGCTCGTTTCACTTCTCCTACCGAAGGACTTTTCTTCTCTCTGAGTAAAGTGGGAGTAGCTGCGAGCTCCTTGAATTTTTCTATGGCAAACAGGATCCAACCAAGTGTGGATTTCAGACGAAACCAATCCGAGCTTCGAGAGATAACTGTGTCTATAACTGATGACGCCTGGTTATCACTGCAGCACTGACGGTTCTCTTTACTTCAGGGTCATCCTCAGGTAGGCTGGTCCCACAGTCATCAAACCTCGGCCACTGTGTTTCAGGTAAACTAAGAAAATCTGGACCATGGAACCAAGCTTTGTTCAATAAGAACTTATCCAGATGTGAACCTCTCGAGGCAATGTCAGTAATGTTGAGCTTGGAGTGCACAAACGACCATTGTTGCGGGTCTGAACCATCCCTGTTCACTGATATACGATTAGCTACAAATGTGTGGAATCTTGTTTTCTCGTTGTTTATGTAGCGTGGAACAGACATGCTGTCAGTCCAAAACTTTACTTGGTCAATGGTGTAGTCTAGTTCTCTGATCAACATTCTGCACAGTCGAACGGCCATGGTGGCTGCTGTCAGTTCCATTCTGGGAATAGTTGTTTTCTTCAATGGAGCCACTCTTGATTTAGCCATAATCAGAGTGACATGAGTATTACAATGTTCGTCTGTGACTCTCATATAGATAACGACACCATATCCTATCTCACTGGCATCAGCGAAAACATGGATCTGGTGAGATGCTATGTGACCTAAATCAGTAGATTTGTAGCATCGATCGATTGCAACATTCTTCAGAAGAGGGAGTTCTAGAAGCCCGTTTTGCCAATTCTTTAGGTTGTCTCCAGTGACGAGGTCATCCCATTGAACACCTTTTCTGCACAAATCCTGAAGGATTAACTTGCCAATTAAGACAAAAGGTGCTGCAAAACCAAGAGGATCGAACACAACACTTACCAAAGAGAGGATTCCTCTTCTAGTAAATGGTGTTTCACGTGGACCTATTTCAAACCCAAAGGTGTCTTTTTCTGTTACCCAATGTAATCCTATGAAGTTGGAATGTGAGATGTTGAAACTGGCATCTTATCCTTCGTAAAAACTTTTGGCAATTGAATAACGTTGTTAAGATTCAAATCAACAATTTCAATACCATTCACGGCAAATGTTTTCAGCGTATGGCGCTGACTCATAGTGTCTAAGGTAATCTTACAAGATTTTCCAGTACCACCTAACTCTCTAAACAATTTATCTGTACAGAAGGTAGCTGTGCTCCCTGGGTCCAAGAAGGCGTATGTGCGAAGTTCCTTCATTCCATTTTTCAATTTGACAGAGACAGGGATAATTGCCATGGTGCAGTCTGAACTGCTAGCTGTTGAGGAATGGACGGTTTCGTTTGACATGATTACAGAAGCACTTGATGTGGTGTCCTTGTTGTCTTTGTTGTATTTAATTTGATATGAAATTGGAGGTGGTTTGCCATCAACGTGGCAGATGGAAGGATGTCTGCCTTTGCAGTGTTTGCATGTTGCTTTGTTTCGACATACCTTGCGTTGATGTCTAGTTATCAAACAACCATAGCAGAGACATTTTATTTTCAAAAAGTCAATTCTTTCTTGATAATGCTGCTGGCAGACTGTCTTGATGATGAGTGACTGGGGTTGACTGAATATAGTTTACTGAGTTGTGTTGTTGTATTTCATCATGTTTTTTTCTGGAAACAATGTTTTATTGTGATTTAAATGAGTATAAGGTGTAAAAGGTTCCACAAATGGGTTAAGGTTAGAAATATTTAATTGAACAGTGTTGTCTTGCAGAATAGGAAACATATCTATTGTCATGAGAGTTGGGTGTTGTTGAGTTGCACTATCTGTTAAAGTGAAATGACCCTGTGTAAGATTAACATTAGTGTCCAGCACATGAACTTGGTTTGTGTTTATGCCACTTTTCACTTCTTCGTTATATTGTGATTGTTCAAGTTTGGTTAACACGTTTCGGTGATAGCTAATTCAGTCTGTAAATCAAGTTGTTCTTGTTCTATTTCGAGTTTGAATTTGTCCAAGTCCAATTGTTGTTTCTTTTTCAGGGCGACGGACTTTACCTCCATGCTTGTTTTTGTCTTGCGCAATTCGAGCTGACGATATACTACTTGCAATTGAAATTTACTGCGACGGGACGAACCAGACCGTTGTGACCTTCCGCTTTCTGAAATATTGTCTTTTACAATGGTGTTGCCATTAGTGTTGGATAAGTTATCTGGATTTATGATATTATGTTTTAGAAGAGAGACTAATTTTCGACTGAGGTTTTAACGTTGCGTAGATAAACATCTTTCTCATCATATCCCATAGAAGCAAACAATTGTTTTTCTTCACTAAAGCACGAATGTCGTCAACAGATTTGAGAAAATGTTCATACTCTGTCATCCAGTCTTTTTGACGTTTAATAGACTTCTCAATTGACGGAGGATAACCACGAGATCTGTCTCTAAAAGGATGATGCAATGGCAAACGGCAATGGCAAAACGAAGGAATAGACATTTCCATCTACAGTAGTCTCCTTTTAACTGCAAATAAGACGTTATTAACTAACCATAATACGGTAAAAACAAAATGGAAAGCCCTTGACAGCATGAAATTACAATAGAAAAGGATATAATGTTAGATTTTGGCCATTACAACTGTCTTTTTCGATACATCGAGATTTGTTAACTTGGAACAAGGCATTACAAAGTATTTTTATACGACAAAAAATACCTTCGTAGTAACCTTCAATCAATATGTTATCAATAGAAAAACATTCCACAAAAATAATAAACAATCAATAGTCTACCGTATAGCTAAAAGGATAAAATATAGCTATAGTCAAAATGTTATAGGTCACAAGTCAGCTGTACACAGATCTGCAAACAGCAAGTTAATTAACAACAAAGAAAGGCAATTATCTGCCTTGTACTGTAGAGAGAACTTCTGACCGTTACACTACTGAAATTTAAACAACCATCCATGGGCAATTCAACTCCCTTTGATATTTGCTGACAGAGACCACAAGCCCTAGTGGTGTTAAGTTCAAAGTGAAATACACCCGGGTTATTCAGCTTGCGATTCGAGCTTCCACCCGTGTGCAATTAATCTCCATTTGAACTGTGCTGATATGAAATTCACAACATATGTAGTATCCATTTGAGATCATAGCTCTGGGCATTATATAATAATCAAGTACCATCTAACTTTTCAGCCCAGATTGAAACGTTTGGATAAACCCGCGCCATCACGTTGTCTCTAGGAAGTTACTTGGCGGAGCACTACTCTTCGCCAGTTATGGAAAAATCAAAACCCGCTTTAAATGTGTACATGTGCAATGTAAAAATAAAACGGAACAAAGTTTTCATAATGATAATTAAATTTGTGTTCGGCATCGTTACATAGTCCAGGTGTATTTATACAGTTATTATTTGGTGATTAATTTACCGTAATTTGCCGAATATCACTTCAACACATGGTCCTGTTTTATAACTAAGCCGTCTGTACCATATATCATGGAGGTAACACGGCAACGGTTTTAATGAACTGAACCCAGGTGCATGTTGTTAACATTTAAGAGTAAAATACTTTGTGGGTATGTAATTATGTGAAGTCTGCTATTCAGTCTGCTACAACTAGTTAGCAAAAAGAACAAATAGTAAATTGCGATAAGCATATCGAGTTGATAACTACAGTTGGCCCTAGACTAGTCCAATAAATAGGCCGTCGACGTTTGATATTTATCATTTGGACATTGACAGTACCTTGACGTCCTATGCTTCAAGTCAATTTCCGTAGCTGGTTATTGCGCAAAACACTTTGCGCACCGTTAAAACACAACTTCAGAACGAATTGACAGATTTACTCACTTTAAAATGCCAGATTGTGAATTCAACGTATTTAGCAACCAATTTGTATCCCCAACATTGTATTTTTCAGTAAGTTCCACAGCGTTTGAGAGTGTTTTTGTCCGAAAATATCCTGATAAACCGCTTTCCATTTCGAACACATCGCCATTTTCCACAGGGGAAATCATATTCCCGGTTATCATGCGCATGCGCAAACACCAAAGTTTTTTGGGGAGATAAGTAATTGTCTTGACGCTTTGGAACTATTCTTAGTGTGATATTAATTACACCAGGGTGTATTCTGTCTATTTTTGTCCCTCAAGGAGTTATATTCCCTCCTCTTTTAAAGTTATTTCACAAGCATAGGCCTACATACATTGACAGTGATGGATCCCACAATATGTTTACTTCGTGGGGCCCTTTAGTTGACAGTACACAAAGCAGTTCATCGCAAATGTTTGACGTGCTGACTGGTTATGTTGGTAAGAAATTTCAAATTGGCACCACCACTGTTTGACATACATGTATTAACGTTTTAAAAGGAGGAGAAAACAAATCTCGGTGGTGTCGCTTATGATAAACGCTGTTAGCCAATTATATTGATAACCTATATTCATCCAAACAGAGATTAAATACTTGTTTCATCAGATCAATGGGCGCCGCCAAGTAAAGATAAAAAAAAGAAATCGGTGAAGAAAAGATCATTCTTTCTTTCAAGTAGGCCTACATTTTATTTTCTTAGTGTGGAGCACTATTTTGTACAAAATTTCTTCGAAGCTGTTTCATTTTACACTGTCTCTGTTCTGTTACTAAATGATGGCACATATATCCTTGGAACCGACTAAAAAAATGCCAATTACATGAAGTTGACAATACACCACATATTATCATGAATAGTCGTTTCCACTCAACTTGTTATACTTCACTGGAACACGGCATGTTGTCAGGTCGTTGTTGTTGTTGTTGTTGTAATTACAATTACAGGACATCCTCTGAACATTTGTTATCGGAGCGTGTATATAGACTGGGTAGGTTATCAGTGGTCATTTTGCCACGTACGTACGACATGGGTATAGTTTCATACACAAGGATATGTATAAATGTCAACTTGTTGTGTTTGGCATTTTAACCTAACTAGCTATATAGCCAATGTTGTACAAACACACGTACTTCCGGTATTTACCAACTATACCTTGTTGCACATTGAAGCTCGGCCAACACACACGCACGTTTCTAGGGTACAAGTAACCCAGTCGTGTCAAATAAATGTTTTGGAAGAGATTTTTCTTGAGTTAATACGATTGGCTCCCAAGTTGCTTGAGCTAGGAAATTATGTTCATATGTTCATGGTTGTGTTCTCGCAGCAGTTAAAGGAATTAGTGTTTAATTTCCTGCTCATGGACAATTATTTCTAATACGACGGCGCATTCTGAACAACAACAGAAGCTTAATACACTCTTTAAAAATAATGGCTCTTTGAGGGTTCTTTAGAAAAGAAGATGGTGAACAGTTGCCGTGAGGGTTTCATACAGAATCATAAAGGGTTCCACCGGAGCAACGACTGAAGAATCTTACAGGTTTCCATTAGAGAATGTATGTCTCTAAGAGTGTATGCTATAAGCTTCATTTATATATTTCTAAAAATTAATCCCACTGACAGAGGGACTCGGTTAATTTATTATAAAAACCGGTCTTATGTTATAGATAAACACTCGGAGATACGTTTCTGATTAGATCTTAATTTCAAGTTGTTTTGGGTAATCTACACACATCTCGAGAGAATAAACTGACCATGTATTGCAGAGAAATAAAAATGAATTAATGAATATTTGCGCAATTGAGAATCAATGAGTGTTTCAAGTTGTCTGATACAGAGGGTAGATCATTTACATTGCCTTTTGTACGCTATATATTTAAAAAATAGGTCTACTTTAGGATGTATTTTCTCTCTTCATTTATTCAAAATAGATATATGATATACCATTAACATTCATTAACATCCCTGAATGTATCATTTGTGATCTAGCCATCATGGTTGCAGGAAGCTTCCTGTTGCCCTGGTGTTCGCAGATTGCAGGAAGCTTTCGGTTGCCCTGTTGCTCACAGAGATGAGGGAGGTGGGAGGGGGACAGGAAGTCGATCTGTTTGTGATGTCTCCGTATTGCGTCCTGTGATTGTCCTATATTTTCCCGTCTTGTCTTTTTGTGTTGCCAATGGCTTTTATGGTGGTTTCCTTCACTCATTGGCCACGAACGCCGTCCTGTGGGTGAGATAACATTATGTACGGCGTTGAATTCCAATCAAACTACCAAACCAACCTGCGGTTAACACAAAAAAAGATACAAAATGAGCACAAGAGTATCGGGTTTAGATTCTTAAAGAATATAGAACAAATTACCAAAAACTGTAACTCTGTTGAAAACATTGGGCTTGTGAGGAACATCTCGGACACAAAGCACATGTGTTAAGCGATGGTATGCAGCTATCGTTGAATCTCATTGGTAGAACTTATGGCTGACTCTAGAATGCGTTCATATAAAATCTGTCTGAGTACAGACGGCCTATAATACACAGTCAATGCATTGATATAAATATACAGCTGGTTCCGGTGCTTTGACCGACTATTAGCGTATCAAGTCTAACATGTACCAGCAATTATTAAATTATATGCTAGTTAAGTTAATAAGTCTGACACAATTTGGTTTGAGTGCAACGTTTTCCAGTCCTCTGTTCATGGGACTCAATGTAGCTTTAATCGAGCAGGGGGTTAAATTTCCTTACTTTTCACCGCAGTGAGACATTTTTGTGGTTTCTGACATTTATCTGAGACCTTATAAAGAACATAGTTGAAGGGCCCATGCAGTCCTATTTTCCGCTGGAGTAAATGTGTCGTTGACTATAAGCGATCACCGATGTTTTAAGTTCATACACGTGTGTTACTCAGACTTCCATAAGAAAACACTTGTTGAGTGACAGAGCAAGGCTGTTTCCTGTGGACTTCCTTACAACACACGGGCTCCGTTTGAATCATTATAGGCCTGACTGGGAGATAAATTACTCGGTAGTAAGACCGCTTTTACGAATCTCTAGCAGACTTTTGTCTGAATTAAGGCAAACGTTTCTATATATCTGGTCTTATTTCAGATACTCGATGTATCACTGAGGAATCTACCTATAGTACGGCTATATATGTTATAACGATAGTAACGTATAGCGAATGACCTGCGTTAATATATAGTTGATGTTAATCGTTCTCTATGTAGTTAAACCCCGCTATATCAGAGCGGAATGTGGACTATCATTACATAACTATAGTGACTGAAGGGAGATGGCGATGTAGCAAACAAATGTCGAAGTGTATACTTCCTATTCTCCAAGTTAACTCCAAGGAAATCTCAGCAATGATGATTAACAGTTGTGGGTGCGCCAAATCTCATTCACAAGTCTCATCCACTATATCCGATTTACTGGAGTTTAACCCACTTGGTTTGTACTGGTCAACTGTTGCCTTCGCTTTACCCAACCCATATAACTGATTAGCAGTTGGGAGTAGCTAAAAAAAAATAACACTTGTGCTCTATCGTGTTCATGTCTAAGTGAAGTAGTAGCACGTATATGAAGCCTGTTTCCTCCAGCGTAAAAAAATCAAATCAGGAAAATACTTCAGCAATTCAGCCGCACCCTATAGGCTACATGCAGCTACTGGTATTAGACAAGGATGTTATTGGCTCTCGCTTTATAACAGTCTAAACTCAATACTCGACGTGGCCGAGCCGTTCGGTGTTAGTATATTATTTCACTTGTTCAACTGGATATATCTATAAGGACTAAAAACAAGTGCCAAGTCAAACTTCAAGCACGTACAGTTTGGTGTGACGTATATGTAATTCCTAATTGGTGTAGGCCTAATGTTGGATGCCATTCATTACTGGATTAAATGTGTTACTTTTTAAATAGTTTACAAATATAATGACGGCTACATTGTGTAGATTGTGCACCATTGTGTGCTAATGGATTCAATAAAACCAATTTGATGGAGTGGTGCTAATCCTTCGATGATCTTCGAGCGAACAATATCGGATAATGACGAATTACGTGGCGCGTTTCTCTTGTATTGGTAGAGTACCACTCCTGGTATGTTTGGACCGATCATTACAATAAGCTGTTTGATGTTTATAAGGTAGACCTTGACTCTCAGGATGAAATGGTACTCTGTGTTCACCTGGGTCCTCTCTCTTCTTACGGAACTGGTTAGTTCTTATAACATTGATACTGCTAAAGCTCTGGTCTACACTGGTCCAGTCGACTCCTATTTCGGCTACTCAGTGGCTCTTCTCAACAATTCCCAGGGCTCATGGTGAGTAAATAACTATCCATACTGGCCTAGATAACACACGTGTCATAATATAAACAACCTATCCTAAACATACATGTTTTCTGGGTTAACGTTTTAAAGATGTACGGGGACAGGTTCTCAATGAAGCCTACCATACGTTACAAGCATTCCCGGTGCACGAATATTTATACCGAGTTATGACACAGAGCAATTGAACAGTCAAACGATCTGTCTACTCAATTAATTCTATCCTTCTAATATATAGTCGCACATTTTTTTTATTTGTTTTGCGTGAATCTGAAATCTGTATTTAGCCTACAACTTGAAACTTTAGAATGTTCAGGTGTACTGCAGGGTTGAAACACAATGGCGTATTGTTGTATTGGCCAACAAATTAAGCGAAGCACGAAGTACCACGGCTATGAACGAAACTGTGAAGCGATGGACGAAGGTACTAAACGACTTTGCGAAATTGTTAACCTCGTCCAGGAATCTTAAAGCTTTAGAATTACCTAATCTTCAAATATATATATATATAAAAATTGCATGGCCTTTTCTTGAACACTTGCGGGCTAGATTGAGCAATACATAGACCACTTGACGTCCATTTTCTCGTCTTAATCGATCATTTCTCAGCAGTATACCATACTCGCTTTTAATCGATTTAAAATGTCTCCCCGATTTGAGAACGGGATTTTGTGCAACATGCCGGAGTCTCTCCCACTTTGGAACCACCCCTCGGTAAGTATTCAACTGAAAGAACGGAATGTTATTTGACGAGGTAAGAGGTCTTATCTCTAAAAGATTCGTACAGTTGGACGTCGTATCTCTATTGACTGTATATACAATTCAATAAGATACGTATTCCTTGCGCATGCATCGCTTCGCAGTCATCATAGCACACGTATGAGGTAAATATAAAGTATAATCTCAAACACCATAGTCTTATTTGATGTCATTGAATACAATGCAAAGCGATCTTGAACTTAAACTGATAAACCCAAGTCGACCGGCAATGCCGTTTACTTTATTCAACCTATTGATAGGGGCTACACGTCAAATAAAAAACGGTATCTCGGCATTGTGTTTCACTGTCAGGTTAATTTTACAAAACATTTATTGATGACAAAGATTCCAATCAGCGACATCGTGTGTTTTGGGTTTACAGCTATTCGATAAATGTGTCTACGGAGCACCCTCCGTATTGAATAGCTGTAAATCCGAAACACACGATGCTCTGATTCTAATCCTTGGAATCAATATATGTTTTGTTCATTTTAACTCATTTCTATATTATGTATGGCAATATTTAAAGTGTGACCGTTGACCTTTTTGGCATAATCAGCGGTAGTGTATAGGCCTACTTTCTCTTAAATAGGAAATAATAGTTGACCAACCCAAACCGGAAGTGTATGTTTGTTCATTACATGAAGGTAGTGAAGCTTTCTATAGCGAATAAAGACCATACAGTATCCGGGTCATAACATGGGTTAACTATCTGGAATATGATGGACAGTAACGGATAAAAATCCATACATTTAGTCCCGATGGGGGACAACAAGTGATATAAATCCATATAGTAAGTCCCAATGGGGGGTAGTAACTGATATAAATACATATAGTATGTCCAGATGGGGGATAGTAACTGATATAAATACATATAGTATGTCCCGATGGAGGACAGTAACTGATATAAATACATATAGTAAGTCCCGATGGAGGATAGTAACTGATATAAATACATATAGTAAGTCCCGATGTGGGATAGTAACTGAAATAAATACATATAGTAAGTCCTGATGGAGGATAGTAACTGATATAAATACATATAGTATGTCCCGATGGAGGATAGTAACTGATATAAATACATATAGTAAGTCCCGATGGGGGACAGTAACTGATATAAATACATATAGTATGTCCCGGTGGGGGACAGTAACTGATATAAATACATATAGTAAGTCCCGATGGGGGACAGTAACTGATATAAATACATATAGTAAGTCCCGATGGGGGACAGTAACTGATCTAAAAACAGATAGTATTTCCCGATTGGGGAATGTTTCCATTTATTTACAGTTAAATCTGAAGTTGCTAATGGTTTAAAAGATTGTGTATTTGCTGCAGTTTGAGGTTAAAGTGTTTACATTGCCAAGGTACACGTTGCGCCTTACTGGACCCGACATGACCAAGCTGTGTATCATTAAACGATTTCATTGGGAATATAATCCTTCAATCGAACAAAACAGTTCAGCCAATTTTTTTTCTCTCTGTTAACTATATGCAATGCCTGCAAATGGCAAGGTGCACAATTTGATTTGTTTTCCCCTTTGCCACTAATTTCCCACAAAAGTTTATTTGTACCATACAAACGATTAAGTGAAAAAGAGCCATGGTCGTAAGTCTTCCTCTTAATTTGACGATTTTGAAATATATTCTATATTGCCATACAGGAACTTTCTTTGCTTTCTGTCTGCTCACACAACACTTTGGTTTAAAAATGTTCAACCTCTTTTGACCCGTTCGGAGTTAAATTCTTTAGGCAAGCAGAGCTCTATAGGGACTGGTATCAGTCCGACTCGATGTGAAACAAATTCTCCTGGTAAATTAATAGGTCTTTAGCTAAACTACACTGTAGCTTATTGTATTGCTTATTATACCATGTTAACGTGTTATATTGACAGACAGTGTAGTCAAGCTCTCCTTGCCTCTTAAACGTTTCCTGGTTGTGGTTGTCCAACAAAGCTCCTAATCTTCTGACTGATTGTTTGGCTGCGGGTCATAATTCTACGACTGCTGTGGTATTTAACCCACGATGGTTAACACATGCTACAGCGAACTTTAATGACTGGCCATAATATTTGTACATCCAATTTAGAATAAACGGCTATTGTTAAAAGGTTAATACTAATTCACATCACATAAATGCTATAAATTGTGTGTAAACTTTGTGTTATAATGTCACGGGATAATTCCAAGTGCTGGATTGTCAAGGGTTTTCAAGCTCGACAAGTGTTAGTGTAGGCTGGTGGATATATACCAGGCTTACATTCATTACAATAAGGACCGAAACAAAGAGAAGTCCTAAAGTTTATGTTTAACCTCAAGGCAAATTCTACAGAAACTTAACTAAAATAATGTACACCATGAAATATCAAGATATGTTAGAAAAGCAAAATGTGAAATACTTTTTTATTTGTAATAATTAAAAATATATGTGAATTCTAGATGAAACATTAAATTATGAAGCAATATTAAGAATGACTTGAAATGTAACAAGGTGAAACATGCAAATTTGTATCCATGTGAACTATGATAATTTTTTAAAGGTGAATCATGATAACCCATGAAAGGTTAAATATGTTGATTTATGTCAACATATAATTGGATTATTTTATTTCATACTATAATTGTCTTGCAGTGACAACTGTCAAATATGATAATTTATGTCAACGTGAAATACGATTATTCACAAGATAAAATACAATAATTTCTCCTTATATGAAAAATAGAATTATGTATTTGAAGGGGAAACATCATAATTTGTCTCAATGTGGAATATGACTTTTGGACTCTAGTTGAAATACGATTTGTCACAATGTGAAGCAATTACTTTCAAGTCAAAGTATGATTTTTCAAATTTCCAAATGGTTGGAAAATTATTGGTGAAATGTGATCACATTCATTCATTCATTCATTCATTCATTCATTCATTCATTCATTCATTCATTCATTCATTCATTCATTCATTCATTCAACCAATCAACCAACCATTCAATCAATCAACTAAGCAGTCAATCAGTCAGAATACAATTATTGTTTTTATTTAAACGCAGGTAGAATAATTTTCTTATATCTGTTTAACACATTTGAATTTGATTTTATAGTTTGGCTGCAAATGTCGTCCAAATTAAATATACAAGAATGCTACAAACATTAAAATATATTGATAAATTAACATCTTATGCATGGTTGCATACTATTCTTAAATGCTGAATATTCTTCACGCCGAAAGCGAGAAAATAAAATGATAGTTTTATCAAGAATTACATGTAAATACATGGTTAAGTCACCCCCTTTACGGTCAAATATCTTATATATCCGGTCACATACGGAAGACACTAAGATCCGACCAGCAGTACAAAGGCGAGTACTAATAACCTATAGTAACTATTATAAGCATTTCCGCTGTAGATTCTCAGTTTCCAAGTGTTGCACGCGAGGGCTCTTACTGACATTTATCAACGTTACAGACATTTCCCTCGCCATATCTAACGGCATTTAAGTCGAGTTTCTGGGTGGATCTTTTGGCTTCAAGTGTTCTATATGGCTATGTGAGGACACAAGTGGTGTTTATGTGAGGACACAAGTGGTGTTTATGTGAGAAAAGAAATTGGTGTATGTGAGAAAAGAAATGGGTGTATGTGAGGACACAAATGGGTTTATGTGAGGACAAAAATGGGGTTTATGTGAGGACACAAATGGGTGTATGTGAGAAAAGAAATGGGTTTATGTGAGGACACAAATGGGTTTATGTGAGGACACAAATGGGTGTGAGGACAAAAATGGGGTTTATGTGAGGACACAAATGGGGTTTATATGAGGACACAAATGGGGTTTATATGAGAACGCAAATGGGGTTTATGTGAGGACACAAATGGGGTTAATGTGAGGACGCAAATGGGTTTATGCGAAAATACAAATGGGTTTATGTAAGAACACAAATGGGATTTATGTGAGAAAACAAATGGGATTTATGTGAGAACATAAATGGGTTTATATGAGAACTCAAATGGCGTTTATGTGAGGACGCAAATTGGGTTTATATGAGAACACAAATAGGGTTTACATGAGATCACAAATGGGGTTTATGTGAGAAAACAAATGGGGCTTATGTGAAAAAACAAATGGGGTTTATATGATACCACAAATGGGGTTTATGTGAGAAAACAAATGGGGTTTATATGATACCACAAATGGGGTTTATGTGAGAAAACAAATGGGGTTTATGTGACAACAAAAATGGGGTTTATATGAGAATTCAAATGAGGTTTATGTGACAACACAAGAGGGGTTAACGTGAGAACACAGATGTGATTTATGTGAAAACACAGATGTGATTTATGTGAAAACACAGATGTGATCTATGTGAGAACACAGATGTGATCTATGTGAGAACACAGATGTGGTTTATGTGAGAACACAGATGTGGTTTATGTGGCAACACAGATGTGATTTATGTGAGAACACAGATGTGGTTTATGTG
>JAQQZZ010123285.1:0-14382 GCA_030265115.1 Mopalia vespertina
TCCCAACGTTTTAGTAGATCTAGGATTATATATAGGCCTTCAACATGGCGAACTCCCAAAGTTTTAGTAGATCTAGGATTATATATAGGCCTTCAACATGGCGAACTCCCAACGTTATAGTAGATCTAGGATTATATATAGGCCTTCAACATGGCGAACTCAACATTTTAGTAGATCTAGGATTATATATAGGCCTTCAACATGGCGAACTCCAAACATTTTAGTAGAGCTAGGACTATATATAGGCCTTCAGCATGGCGAACTCCCCAACGTTTTAGTAGATCTAGGAATTAATGTTCAAGGGCTCATTTTACAACGTGATCTTAGCTAACGTTGAACGTAACTGCCATGGCAACACTGGTCGTCATTGTATCTACGTTTTGCATAAGCTAATATCGCTTTAGGAAAAGAGCCTCTGGGCCCAATTGCTCAAAGCAAAGATTAGTAACAACAGATTAAATCACTAATCTAGGATTATAAGTATGGCGAGGTGGCCAGAATGAGCTTCCTGTTGCCCTGGAGCTTTCAAAGCTAAGGGTCAACACAAAGCAGATCTGTTTGTGGTGTCTTTGTATTACGTCTTGTGATTGTTGATCTTGTCTGTATTTGTTGCCAGTGATGTTGGCGTGGTTTCCTCCATGCATTGGGCTGGCACGTTGTCATATGAGTGAAATAACCTTAAGTATGGCATTAAATCCAAATCAAACGATTATTGCTGTGAACAACTGGCCTAAACTTTTCCATAAATTGCCAGAGTTTATCACTTGAAGTAAATTGTCTGGATTAAGCTGTTGGAACCAACTATCCATTTACATCAAATACACACCACAAAGTAAAAGAAAACATCATCAATTTACATCAAATACACACCACAATGTAAAAGAAAACATCATCAATTTACATCAAATACACACCACAACGTAAAAGAAAACATCAATACCTGGAAAAGTAGTACAATAAATAAATTTATATTTTGACAAAACAAAACAATTATTTTGATGCATTCCAACAAAACTGTCATAAATTTGAAACTCACTTTGAGAAATTGGTTTGTTTGCTTGATTGGGAGCTAATGTAGCACTTAATTTGAGAAATAGGATATTAACATATAAAACACAAAATGCTCAGCACAGTACATGATTATTAAGTCATAATATACCAGTACATGTAGATATATTTATGTATAGAAAGACAATACGGGGTTTTCCGGTTATGACGTTACGACAACAGAGTGACGTTCCTTTGCTAAATACGGTCACCGGTTTACGGCAAGGGAGGGCAAATCCACGATTTTTAACATGGGCGGTATAGGACTATTGCAAATTAACAGGTAAACGTTAATAAAACCATATTAATTTCCTTTTCCCATAGCTTAAAATATTATTTTTTGCAAAAGTTACAATTTTAAAGTTATATTTTTTCTGAAAACGAGCAACACGCAATGTTAAAGTATAGGCAGACTGCCCTACAGTGCCATAAAGTGGCAACGTCATTTCGCAAAGGGACGTCAATCTGTTGTCGTGACGTCATAACTGGAAATCCCTGTATTCCTTGGCGTAATTCCATAACGACACCTGTGGTCTTTTATGGACCACGACATTAGTGAAGTGATGCTAAAAAAGTTATGGCGAAAATAAAATAAAGTTTATCATTTCTGATAGGAACGTCCGAAGGAAAGGCAAAGTGTTTGCATCACACAATTTCGCTTTATATAACTACAATAGGCAGTGAGAAATGCTCATAGAAAATAAGTCCGGAGATTCATCAACATGTAATACAGTATGGTTTATTTTTTGTGAATGAAAAATGTTTTTTACGCTGGATATTTGTAGACTTTGTCCTTCATGTTTGACGGACACAACCAGGCATCGATCGGCCACCTTTTAACACCTTATAGTCTGTTTTCGTTAGCGTCTGTCTGAAAGAGACGTGAGTTAAGTTGTGTGGCTCACAGTCACGGTCCTTCATGAGAGTTAAACATAACAGCATCGTGTAAAACGTTTCTGTCGGCCATTGGGCTCTTCTGTCTTTGTAGGGGACTTTAGTCAATTAGAGTTTGCATCAATAAGACGTAGCCTGCTTGTCCTCGTGTGGACCCCACACATTATCTTCATTGAGAATAGTATAACAACCATCACGTACAAAATCCTAGCCCAGTCCGCGACAATTTGCACACTCAACTCGAATAATTAAACTATAGCGGATTCAGGAAAAAAGAAGGTAACATTAAGGCGACTACTATATATTTCATCTGAAGATCGCGGACAAAACAATTTCTGAAATCTTCATCAATCAAAGAGAAACAAACTATCGAATTATTTGCATTTCAATTAGGCCCATGGAGCTAGAAAAGATTAGGCCTATATGTCATATTCAATATCCGTAAATATTTTGCAAAATTCAGCCTGTTCCGAAATAGCTAAACCGTGTACCTAAAATAGTTAACACAATACAAAACACGAGTATAATATATAACAGTCATTAAGATCTATATAGTGGTTATTGCCACACCCCTAATTTGTGTACGAGAACTTTTTAGTGTGACTATATTTAATTTATTAAATTTGGGGTCATTTCTTTGTTTCAATGATGGTCTTTTGTATTAGGTTTTTAATTATCTTGTCCATATTCACGTATTTCACTAAAGTACAACATTCATTTTATTTTGCAAGAAAGTTTGGGTACTTTATATATTTGCTTTAATCCGACATGTCAATGAACAATACAAATAAATATTGCTATTTATCGAGATGAACATAACTAAACTCGAGTTTAGGACCAGTGAAACAATTTTGAAGCTTTGATGAGTTGATATATCGGTTATAAAACTCATTGGCATCCTGTGCAAATATGGCTTAGCTTTGGAAATATCGGTAAATGCTGATCGAGACCATTCCATAGGCTGTTATCTTATACCATATTTGATGGAAGTGGCCATATAGATCACAATTAATGAAATGTTTTATTTGCACGGTGCTTCTACATTAAGTCATTAAAGATAACGTTAATTAAAGTTGCTCAAACATGCTTGGCAAGCGCCATGGAATTCAGCGCCCATAGATATGGAAACAGTCGTTTTTGATTAAACGGGTCTTTTAGTTTGTAAATAAATAATTATTGTCTATTTATTGAGACGATAATGGAAATTAAACGATCGCAATCTATGAAAGTACTTAATCCGTCAAACTAGATCACTGGCAAAACTGTGCGAAATGATCATCCGGCTATATAATGACTTGTGAAAGAGACAAATGCACAAAGATCAACAAAAGTGACACTTAGTTATGGTCTCGAAATGCAGGACGATTCAATGTATGGGGTTCTATACATCACTCTGATACCCATGTGTATGTATGAGCCCACACTGGTTATATACCCTCGACGATAACATTAAAAAAAATATCACCCATGCAAATAATGATAGAGAAAACAGCAAGGCCCCCGAATTTTTGCCACTTGCACTTCTAAACCATGTCCTATAGTGAAGGAGGATTTAGAAAACGTACTTGTCACTTTTCTTTGCTTTTTATGTTTGTTTAGAGTTCTGACATGTTATGATGTTATGTGGTGCAATACACTGACAGCTGCATCCAGACTCTATAGGTTGTACATGGATCAGAGCCGCGCTACTTTCTCTAGCAATAGTGGAATAAGCGGAGAAAAGGACAGAGCATTGTTAATGCGAATTATAATCATTAAGACTTTTGCCTTGAACAACTTGATTTGGCATGTGCATAAAACATATGAAACCATGGAAATTGTTAATAACTGAACAGATTGGAAAGTTAATAATGGTGCAAAAAATGATAAGATTGTAGTTAAATAGTTTACTTTGGTTCGCTGAATTAACTTTTAAGGGAGAGGAAACAAATCTCGCTTGTATAATTGCTTATGTTGAACTTTGTAACCCAAACGTATGGTTCCCTGCTATTTATTCCGCTAAGTTTGACAAAACTATACATCTCTGCCGCGGCCAAAACCAATATAAGATTGGTCCCAGCTCGCGGTTACTATAAACGTCACTAGGTAACACACTAAACGCTAACCTAGAAATACCAGAAATCTGTCATGAAAAGATCATTCATTATTCTCAATATATTATTATTCACTTTTCGTGGAGGACTATTTCGTTGTAAATGTTTACAGATGATTAATGTAACCCAGATTGTATATGGAGAGTTTTACGTCATGGTCAAAACATTACAAGGGGGATAATTTAATATGTTGAGTCTCACACACATTCAAAACATTGATGTAATCAGTTGCCGGAGTCTTTAACCATATACTGCAGGAAGTTTTGCGGGAGACTTGTTAATTATCTTGACGCTTTGAAATTATTCCAAGTGTGATATTAATTGCATTAGAGTGTGTTATTTCTATTTTTGTCCCCCAAGGATTTTTCTTTTCCCCGTCTTTAAATCAATCTTAAACACACTCGACCGTACAATATAAACATGCATCGTCTCACATATGCAACATAACTCTGTTAAATCTGTTTGCTTGTAATTCAGTAGCATGTCTATAGAACTCGATGTGTTGCCTAAGATGTCAAACCACAGCTGTTTTAGAACTGGTCGTTTCATGATGTTCGTCTCTACTGTAGACAATGTAACATGTAAAGAGGCAGACTGTCTGTTGTAAGACGGATATGATGATTCTCTCGAATCCATGACCTTAACAATAACGGCATGGAATAGTGCAATCAAAGGTTGCCATCTATAATGTCTTGAGGTCAGATCTCAAAAAGATTCAAAACTAAAAATGTAGAAGACGAAGTGTTAAGTTGTGCGTCAATAACTCCGTGTTACAAAACATCTTACAGAACAACACCTGTTTGAAGGCCAGCTGCCTTCTATCTTTGTCTGACTTTCTCTTAAACCGGTACAGTTGAGGTTTTACGATCACAACTTATAATGTAAGACAGTAGTTTCCAGCCTGTTGCTTACAACAGCTGTACCTGAATATCTAAGTTTAAAGCGGGCGTGTCATTCATTTTACATATCATTGTCTTGATCAAAACTTATCATTGTTTTTTAACCCTTTATAACAGATGGGGTCGAACAATGTGTGACAAACAGCAATTTGCTGTCACAGAAACTTGGACACAAGATAACTGCTGTATTGTAATTGCCACAAAACTTTATCGTAATAACGACATAGGTTTGGGAAAATATTTACTTTGACGAGGCACTAACTAGTTAAATTAATTTTAAGAAACACGCTTGGAAACTTTTCTTTGTCTTAAATCTATTGAGATCGAACCAGGGCCCTTTGGCCTGAATCCCGATCACGCGATGTGTTTATAGTAGTCAAAAAAGCACTTAATCACGGCGATGTTATAGAGACTATTAAAGTCAGATCCAACTTAAATCATATGTTTGTCCACATAATCATATCGATTAAATGAGTCCAACGAACGTGACGTTATTAATGTATAATCCTTAACCCACAGCAAGAGAAAGAGGACTCCACAAATATACATAAACCATACTAAAACAGATGAACGTGTCGTTATTAATGTATAATCCTTAACCCAAAGCAAGAGAAAGTGGACTCCATAAATATTCATTAACCATACTAAAACAGATGAACGTGTCGTAATTAACGATAATACTTAACCCACAGCAAGAGAAAGAGGACTCCATAAATATCCATAAATCATACTAAAGAAGATTATCAGTTAATTGGTAAATGAACTATCCTAAGTTTTAATAATTCTTTATCGTTATACATGTGACTGAAAAAGTCAGCCCTGTCCCGTTTCTGTTACCATCATATTGTATACATGTACCGTCATCATAGCTGTCGCAAATTGGTCCTATCAAATTGAGATATTAAATTGATCATATATAAACAACATCAACTTCCAACAAATTGGAACAACATATAGGTTATATGACGCACTCTTAAAACCATACAGCATTGTTATAAACGCTCAAATAGTAAGGCTATAACATATCGGCGGGCACACGTGTATTGGGGGTTCACATCCGGTGTACAGACGTTCACCACTGCCTTATTCCCCCGACACACGTATACGTGAGCGAATTTCCATAAACCTGTATCGTGTTTCCACATATAAATCCTGGCTATTGTTTGATCCCATTTAGTGTTCGCCTCAACACAGCTTTTCTTCATAAAACCGCTTTTCATTTGATACTTCTGCCCTCAACTGCCACAAAACTACTTTCCCTTCTACATCTCGCACCTAGCAAACTTCCGCGGTATTTGCCGATTTCTTTGGCCAAGAATTTTTGAGGTGTTCCCAAAAGACCTGAACCAGTCTCAGATCCGACAAAACGGACATGTGCGCGGGTGACTCGAAATACCGGATCCGAGCTGAGAACGGCCTGCTCTTTGCTGCACACCCCGAAGATGTAAACACAAATCAATCCGCCAGTGTTTGTTTATTCCTCCCTATCTATTACCAAATCAAAACACCAACTTTCTGCATTCCACCATATTTTCCTCTTCATGAAATACATATGTTGTGTAGACGCTCCCATACGCAATAGAGCACGCGCGGGAGCGGATATGACGCCACTGGCAGTTTACGTGATAGATGGGTCAATGTAAACCTTTGATCATATATGAGATTATCTGGCTTCAAACAATGGGTTCGTCTTTGGCGGTAAGACTAGCAAAGCGGACTATCTTGATAGTGATCCTGCCAAGTTATCATTGGAACATAGCACTGGTTAGATGCTATTGCACATGTTTGGGTTTCTACCACGGTTCTTAAGTCAATTATTCCTCATGAGCCATTTTTAAGTCTTGAGAACAAATAATAATTGTCAATTTGTTTCGTGCTTAAAGGAATGGAACGCTTTTGATTTAACCGTACCAGTATTAACAGAGAGTGGCCAACAAATATAAATAGCAGTAAGTTTCTTTTTAATAATGGATCATAAGTTTATAACATAGAGTCGAAGGTTTACAATTTAAAAAAAAAATTAAAAAAAAAATAAAAAAACACGTCCGACATTTTCGCTGAGCTGAAAGAACTGGTCTTAACCTCTCGAACACAAGTAGGGGCAAATGTGTATTTTAATAGCTGTTTATAATGGTGAATCCTGTGATGACATAGGTCGACGTAATGGATTAGGGTTACGTGATGTCACACAGGATATTGGTTATTCTTTGACTGGGGAGGGTGTTTACAGTCGATATGTCGAGCGGCACGGTTATGGTGAGTGTTGTACAGTAGTGAAACTGTAAAAGACGATTACTCAGCTTCACGAAACTTTTCAAAGCTAAAGTAAAGATTTTGTTAATCAGATGAAAGTCAACATTTTAAATATTCTGAACGTTAATAAAAGCTGTCTATTATTTGAAGTTGGAAGCATTTAACAGGTTTTCGAAAAGAATCTAGCGAGTTAAGGGAGAAAGATTTTTGGAACATAGGATCATTTTCACAGGAACATTAAAATCTATGCAAATCTTTTATTACGAAAGTCATATATTTAAACTGAAGCAAGCTACAAATATATCCAAATATGGTATAAGTAAAGACATAATAAAGTATTACATATCCAATGTCACACTGGAAAATTTCTAGTCGGATGTGTAAAAATTTAGGAATTCAATGTAAGTTTAACGTTTTAAATAACGTTTATCAATTAATCGATCAATAACGCCTATAACGGCTTGTATGTGTTGATCCCAACTTAATACTTTAACATATCGACATATAGTCTATTTCCGTTTAAAAAAACCTTATCATTGGCCACCGAAATCCTAGTCATTTATATATGATAATCTAAAGTTGTTTGTTGGTTGGTTGGTTGGGTTGGTTAGTTGGGTTGGTTGGTTGGTTGGTTGGTTGGTTGGTTGGTTTTTTGGTTGGTTGGTTGATTGGTTGGTTGGTTGGCTGGTTGGTTGGTTGGTTGGTTGGTTGAGTGGTTGGTTGGTTGGTTGGTTTGGCTTGCATGCCTTTGTTGGTTGGTTAGTTGGTTTGGCGTGCTTGCTTAATGTTATTGCAATGACATCAGTGACGACGTAACAACGCGATGGGTATTAAAGGGAGTCCGTGCAGCATTGTCACTGACAACCAGCAAAAACATTCCATGCGAGTACAGGCAGAAAACCTGACTGAATGAGAAACTGTGTGGAAATTCACACTAAAAGTTACCACAACCATAGAGTTTGGTGTGCCTCTCGTTGAGCACCTTAGCCTATATGGAGCAGCAAGCTCCTATCCACCACCTGTCAAAAATGTGGGACTATCCGTGTCCAACTTTATTCAAATAATTTTTAACCAACCTCAAAAATTAAGAACTGCGGACTAAAAAATATTGTCTGTCTATTTCCTTTATGGATGACCTTTAAACCTTGTAAATAAACACGAGTCTTGACAAATTCAATTAAAGCTATTTTTAAGAGCAAAAAGGACATAGATATGGAAAGTTTTTGCCAATATCAACAAAAGTGTGGCACTTTGTTTATTTTTATATTTCAAACTTAAGTAAATGAGCTCTCCAAAATTTACTGATAGTTGAAAACTTCAAAGTTTTAATAACATCCTTATTCCTTAATGAGTATTGGTCCAGCGATGTCAAGGTACGTGTCATAGGAATAGTGAATTACTGCTTGTTCAAGAACCGGTAACACTGATTAACCCTTCATAACATTTTTCATCGAATCGCAGTATAGGCTCTAACTGGCTCACTTAAACTGCCATGTAAAGGTTTATATCTACGTACGTAATTTTATTTAATAAAAATATCATATTTCAAATGTTAATTGATTGACTGACGGATTAACCCACTGACTGGTTGAGTGTCTGAGGTGGTTGAGTTATCGACCAATGAAAGGAACCGTTACAAAGAAGGTGTACCGCCCATGACAGAGTACACATCGAGGAAGCTTCTTAACTGCATGAAATAATGAATGGAATCATAATAAGATATTTTAAAAGGCCTTCACTATCTGAACCAAATGATAAGAGAAGACTCTGTAATGACTTGCCTGCAGGCGACAAGCCAGCCAGAGACGATAAATGTCATTATATCACATCAGTTAATGAACCGTGCCACCTTTACTGAAGACATTTATGTAATAATTATAGCAATATGTATACGTTTGAGTAAAAATCAATGTTGTTTACTGGTCATATTTATTATTGTGCTGATGTACCATGTACTTGTTCCGAGATGCAGTACATGGAAATGGCGAGAGTTTATGTCGCAATAAAAAAAAATGTTATGGAAAAAACAATTACTGGCCCAAGACCACTGTGGTAATAAAACTGTTGTGTGGCATAATTACAGTACAACGTGAAAAACTAATTACTAACGAAGACCATGATAAGGAAGGAAGTATGCATTAATAATGAAGGGAGCATGACTGTAATGGTCACGCGTGTAGGAGAAGATATGTGCTGCTCACGGTACACATACCATCTTCATAAAATGTCCGTAGACCACATAGAGAATCACATGGCCGTTTGTTTAATTGGAGTTAAACACCGTACTTATTTCGCTCACTTCACAGTCCACCGGCCCAATAAATGAAGGAAACCAAAGACAACTAGAGCTTCCTGTATTCTCTTGGCTCTGGAATCAGGACATATGAGAAATGAGATCATATGGATGTTTAGATATACATTTGAAAGCATCCCTTTTAAAACTTGTCGTTCGTCAGAAGGTTGGTCCACACGAAAGTTATGCAATAGATGCGTTGTTCAAACCTGCTAGTTATTTCCCTTCCTAAATACTGACGGCTAATTATAGAGTATACAAAAATACATTATCAAAGTATATGCCTTTCCCCAACCGAAACATTAGAGAAAATTTTGGAGTTGAATATAAAAAGTTCATATTTTTGTAGAGAAATAAAACGTATTGCTTCCATACAGTACAAAGAGTATATGTTACATATATTTGACAATGATTTAAGATATGTTTCTGCTGAACAACTAGGTGTCACACCCACTGCCCCGTGAACTCGGCCTGCATTGTTTCTCAAGGAACATCTGGTTTGGCCAGACATCCGGAGAGAATATCAACAATGGTAGGCTACTTCGTAACGGTAATTTTGGTAACAAAAATAAATAATAAAACACAAACCTCAAAATATATATTTCATTTGGGACACACAAAAGTTTATACTTGATATGAATGTTTCATTTTAGCCATTTTCCTTGTTGTGTTTTGCATTTAGAGTTATTCTGCGACTGTCGTGTTCATCTATCTATGAAATGTATACAAGTGCGTTAAGCTATCGGAGAAACAACGGCTATCGTTAAAACCACAGGCACGACTGTCTTGTTCATTCATCCCGCTGTCTGCTCAGTCACTTACTCCCACATAACCACATAGTGTACTTAACAGATATAGCCCTTACTGAAGAAATATAGCTATCAGCTTTATTTTTTCGTATATAAACATGGGACTTGTAGACCTATATGGTTAATTTTATTTACGGAAAATCGGCATAACATGGAATTGGTAAATACTTATTTAGAATTATTGGTGTGTCCATTACGAGAATGATTTACGTCGTGGCTTTATCACAATCACTTCTGGACAAAATTAACAATTTAAGAATGACCAGAAAAACTGAATGTAAAAAAAATAAAAACTTCACAGAACATAGATCACTATACAACATATAAATACGACCAATGGATTAAACCTAAGGCTCGTTTTTCATATATCTTAAAACAGACAAGCCAGTCTTACGGGTGGACATAGTTCTCCAACACACAAAAAAGGAGGCAAACTTTTTAAACGAAGAGATAAGATTGAGGAGAAGATATACGCTGTTTATATGTGTTGTCTGCAGAATGAATGAAAATATTGGTCAGTCAGCGCACCCAGAAGTTGTGAACTGACAGGGGCTTGGAACGGTATTGTATTCACATAGAAAACTCCCCCCTGATGACTTAAAAAGGCCGGAGTTTGTTTGTTTGTGGTAAGCTATGCCGGACCTGTCCGTCTCTAGTTTATCAACATATCGAGGTAAAACCCCACTAACCGACACGTGTCTCAAACTAGTCTGTTATATCCATGCGCATATCTTCACCACTCTACGAAGAATCTTATATGTCATCGCTATCTAAGGAAGCTCAGATCCTGCATGTCTTCACTTATATTTTTACATTTTGGTCAAATGTAGGTAAAACTACTTACCGTGAATATATTCTATTTCAGAATTAGTTTTTAGATTAATTGTTTTTTATCGAGCTTTTTCTTATGTGGAGATTGTGTTTAACTTAACTTCAAAATAACCCCTTAGTAATTGTTGTCATTTGCTGTGACCCTTGCATTGATGTTTCCCTGTTTACTGTTATTTATTTACGTACCTGTCATTTCTTCTCTCTAGATGTGTTTTAATAGCATACAGTCCTACAATACATTGTGACATCAAGGTATAAGGGGCTGCGAGTTGATTACTTTAAATTACGGCAATCGTAAGTGAATCTAATCAACAAACAAAATTAATATGTGTAGAGAGTGCTTTACTAGGAGAACTTTGAGAACTGCCAGAACATCTCTTTTTAAAACTCACACGTTCGTTGTCGCTGACAATACAACTCACACATTCGACTCAGTCATATGTTTTAAACAAATACGAGAACAGAGAACCAGAAGAGTTGTACAACAGATTTTAGATGTGTTTTTAAAACAATATAAATATTTCCGAACGGTGACGGTGTTGTCGTTTATTGTGGTTTCTAGATTGAGTTGTCAGCTAATATGGTTTATGGGCGGTGTTTCCACCTATAATGGTTTATGGGGGGTGTTTCCATACATTATGGTTTATGGGCGGTGTGTTGTCATCTATTATGATTGATGAGTATTGTCGTCATCTCTTATCGTTTATGGGTGGTGTTGTCATCTATTATCGTTCATTGGTGGTGTTTTCATCTCCTATCGTTTGTGGGTGGTGTTGTCATTTCTTATCGTTTATGGGTGGTGTTGTCATTTCTTATCGTTTATGGGTGGTGTTGTCATCTATTATCGTTCATTGGTGGTGTTTTCATATCTTATGGTTTATGGGTGGTGTTATCATATCTTATCGTTTATGTGTGGTGTTGTCTTCTCTTATCGTTTATGGGTGGTGTTGTCATCTCTTATCGTTTATGGTGATGTCGTCTCTTATCGTTTGTGGGTGGTGTCGTTATCTCTTATGGTTTATGGGTGGTGTTGTCATCTCTTATCATTTATATGGGTGGTGTTGTCGTCTATTATGGTTTATGGGTTGGATCCAAACGTAAAACGACAAGCCTTCTATAAACTGATTGAAAGATCACGTCTTATTGAATAAAAACATCAAATAGGTCTAAACCCTGGGAAAGCGAGTCATTTACTGACAATTTGATCAAAACCGCATTGTATGGCAGCCTGTATGCACGTTACAACTGGTTTGTAACATGAACTTAAACACCTAAATTGTTACGTGAAAGATATACGCTTACAATGAACAGCAGAACGTCAGCCCAGGTTTTAAATATCCCCAGTATAGCTGAAATATATGTTAAAACAGTCAAAACAATAATAGTTTGATGACCACCCTATATATACCAAAAAGTTAGGTCAGAAATTTAATTTTTAAATAATTGATTCTGCCTATATTTCTAACAGAAAATATCCTACCTGTTAAATAAAGAAGACATCTCAACGGTAAGGTCCATTTGGGTATTTGAATTGTATCCGTGATGTGCCAATAATCATACGTCCCATAAGACGGGAAGGCAAAAGGGTTACCTCACTCTAATAACGTTGGAGAAGTACGGCTCTTAAAGACAACCAGACAAAAACCAGGCGGAGAAGTCAACTGTTAAAGGGGAATCGCTTTGCTCAGAGCACCCTTCACTCGCAAGCTTCACTAGATCTGGACAATCAGAGCGAAGTACGCATGCGTGTCTCCTCTGCTCTTGCACGAGCGCGTTATGAAAGAGAGCTTCGTGCTATCCGTCTTGACTTATCTTAATGGATATAACGAGCTTAATTATCTAATTGAAAGATTAAAGAACTCAATCCAAAAGAGCACAGTTGACAAGTTGGAGCCAAATTTCTCATTGTGAGAAAACAATAGAGACAGTTAGCAATACAGACGAGAATGTGTTTCAAAGACATATCACTTCTGCTAGATTAAACACGTCAACGTTAAGCTTGTTAATCAGTAGAGAAGGGAACTTCGTTAATACTTATAATTTCACTTCATAGATCAATATACAGTAGACCAACCGTTTGACATGAAGAATAGTAATTGATTGATTGATTCATTCATTCATTCATTGATTGATTCATTGATTGATTAATGTATTTAATTATTTATTTATTTATTGCTTGATTGGATGATTGACTAGTTGTATGATTGGTTGGTAGGTAGATTTGTTGATAAAATTGATATATTGGTTGAATGATTGATTGATTGATTGATTGATTGATTGATTGATTGATTGATTCTATTTATTGATTGTATTTATTGATTGATTGTATTGATTGTATTTATTAATTGATTGATCTATAGATATTTGCAAAAACATAATAAGGGCTAAAGCATCTTACTGTTCCCCTTTTCATCAACACTCAAGTTGTAAACCTGCTTAAAGCAGGTCCTAAAGACAATACACGACAGAAACTATACAATTAAAGGGTCTAGGCATAAACATACAAGATTGTAGGTGTTTTAAATGTCGAGTCTGTTGTCTTGTCTCCTCTGGTAATTTGTCATTTCTCCCCCTTTTCGACATGGCGGTGGTTCAGGGCCAGCTAACATTCCGACAGGCCGGGACCCCTGTTTCCCTTCACGAAGTCCCTGCCCTCGCCACCCAACTATGCGGCCTGAGATTTGTTTTCACCGAGGCTCACTTTCCTTTCGCCCTCACTCCGTCGGACTCTGTTTGTTCTGGGAATTCAAATATTTAATTGGCATGCCAAACCTAGGCAGTATAAAGACGTGAAAAGGCATAATTATAGTCTAACGTTGGTCGCATTTCACGCCTTTCCTTATGTGATTATGCCTATAACTTGAACAAACACATTGTAATACCGACACTTCGTGTGGCGTGTAAAAGGGGCAGGCTTGCAACCCACGTTTTCAGGTGGTCGCGTCTAGTTAAAACAGTTACTTTTTTGTCACATTGAGGGAATGAAGTACAAACATGCGTCTGGTTTAAATAACCCCAAACCAATCGTCAGTATTACCGTAGCCCTTGGGTTGTGTTAGGGAGTGGGCAGGGAGGCCCAAAAATTATTATCAAATATGAAAAGCACTCCTTCCTATCTCTATATGGTTGGCCAGACCTGATGGAACAGTGATTGTCGTAAAGGGACTATCTTACCTTATTTTGTTTATCTATATATATTTTGAATAAATGAAGAGAGAAAAATTTGCTTGCCTCCACCGGGAATCGAACCCGGGACCTTGGGT
>JAQQZZ010123296.1:2668-14379 GCA_030265115.1 Mopalia vespertina
ATCTATGGAAATCATATTGCTTACCATTTAGGGTGATGTTTATATCTATGGAAATGATATTGGTAACTATTTAGGGTCTATCTATGGAAATCATATTGCTTACCATTTAGGGTGATGTTTATATCTATGGAAATGATATTGGTAACTATTTAGGGTGATGTTTATATCTATGGAAATGATATTGGTAACTATTTAGGGTCTATCTATGGAAATCATATTCCTTACTATTTAGGGTGATGTTTATATCTATGGAAATGATATTGGTAACTATTTAGGGTCTATCTATGGAAACCATATTGCTTACCATTTAGGGTGATGTTTATATCTATGGAAATCATATTGCTTACCATTTAGGGTGATGTTTATACCTATGGAAATGAGATTGGTAACCATTTAGGGTCTATCTATGGAAAACATATCGGTTACCATTTAGGGTGATGTTTATACCTATGGAAATGAGATTGGTAACTATTCAGGGTGATAAATCCCATTAAATCTGCTTGGTTACCATAAAGGGTGATGTATGGGATACATGGTGGGCTACAATCCACACAAATATACCCTGTTATTTCGACCTGATAGGTGACAGGTTTGTAAATCGATATAAATATGCAATTGCAATAAAATACATCGTGAGAAAACGGTTCAATTTTAGTTGATCGATTTTGTGTGATTTGAACATACAGTTTAACAGTTTCCATAGTGTTCTTTGCCAGTATCGACTATAGATCATGTCTAGCTCTAGAGGAATATGGACAAGATGACTAAGATAGGTAGATTTTTTATTATTTCAAAATTCCAAATGGTCTCTTTTCTGTGAAGGCATACCACAATGCTCTGTAAGACTTTTCATAGGCTTATTAAAGCATTGTATTACCCACTATTATGACAGAAAAAGAAGAGCCACTTCAAGTGGTTCTTACCCTTAACATTTCAGTTGTATTGATCTCATTATGTTCGCTTTCTCATAGAAGAAAATAACCTTGATTTAAAACTCCAAGGTTTCAACATCAGATTTGCCAAAACCGATCTAAGTGTTCACACACAATTTCATTAGATGTTTAACGTATGGTCTAGTTGACTAACGTCAATGTGTCATTCTCGTTGTTTGAAGACAGATGTGCGTGTACCTCACATCGTCCCATAATTAGCGATAAAGTTTGATATTTGGGCGAAGGAGTAGTAACTGTCGACACACAAAGGTTAACAAAGCAAGCACATTAACTAGTAGGTCACTAGCTAAAAATGATATGGCATACAATCTGATAAAATCATATTTTCCTTCTTAGATAAGAGCATGTCACTTATCACCAACAGACACTGCAGTTATATAATATATACAAAATATGTATGTACAGAAGTTTATTATGGGACAATAACCCTCCCTCAAACACATGTTTGTTAATTGTTTTAGGTGACCTGTATATGAGCTGAAATACCATGTGCATCATGCACTGTATCTGGGAACAATACGGTAAAAAATAATAATAATAGAAATGTAATGCAACAAGTACGCTCCCAAGTTTGAAGTTGAAATAATATGTCAAACGATTCCCAAATTGTGCCAGTTCACGACATACATATACGTGAATAATCCCATTACACATAATAATATGTCCGCCATTTTTCCATCATTTTAACTGGAGGACGTTAGATGTCAGTTTGACATTAACCACTGAACTGATCCGTAAGCACACGCAGGGATGAATATTTCAGATACACAATGGCGGCTATATTTTTTGCGTAATTTGGTGAAATACAATCTCATTTATTGTATTAATGAGGAGAGGCTACATTCCAAGTGGTGTTAATAGGTGGATTTAATTTTAAGTTATGGAGTTTACAAAACATACAGACGTGAATAATGTAAAAAAAATATGCCATGGGGTCGCATTATTTTGAGTAATTTAGTTAAATGTAATCTGGTTAAATATAACCAGGGAAATGTGCAATGTAATTTGTCAAAACAATGCCGAAGAAACAATTCAATTTTGATGTTAAAAGTTGATTTTATTCAACTTATTGTGTCCACAGCACTGCCAAACGTACATAACATAAAATTAAGCAATGGCGGCCATTTCATCAATGCAATCATACCAATCATTTTATCATAAACATATTTGTATACACACCTTCATAATGTTAAACTATTCAATGACCGCAATATCATTGTTTTGAATTTGATGAAATGTTATTCTCTCCTTGGTCTATGCATGTGGAAGATAAATTCCAAGTTGATGAAGGTCGACAGATTTGTTTTCAATTTGTTAGGTTTACAACGTATATGACGGAAAGACAGACTCAAGGGCAGACGGTCATATAGCATTTATAAGCTCCCTTCGGATAAATAATGGGGGGAGTAATTAGTTTATCCCAGCCAAGCTGTCACAGCTGGAAGGATACATTTTGAACACTAAATTTGAAACTCAACGGATATTGAGTATTCCAGTTATTAAAAAACAGACATAAAGTGTTCGAGGTTAACATGTTGTAGTAGGGCGCACCACTATAATATGATAGCGTACCAGAGTTATTAAGGACAGACAAAAACGGACCAAGAATGTCAACCATTGAACGCATTAAAACCTGAGAACATATGGAATGAATCACATAATCTCTTCTTGACCAAGACAATGCAATGTTTTGAATTATAAGCCGATTTAGTTTTTTTTATTTAGCTTTAAATAGAAAGTCAAACGTGCGTAAAGAAAAGGCGCATTTAACGTGAAGTAAGTAGTGTTTGTCTTCATGTCGTATAACACAGAGGCAAGTGCCGAAAAGCCACCAAATTACAATACGTAGAACAGGCGTAGACCCAGTATTCCATTCCTAAGTCTGATAAACTGACCTATGTATTATGTTATCGACCTTGACCTCGACCGGCCATAATAGTATGTTATGGGAGCGCTCATCAATCAGACGATAACAGTGCTTTATGAGAGGTTATCTTGACGGTCTAGAAACACTCCCTGGGATATTCACCAATAGTCACGGGGCACTATCATTTATTCTGCCTATTATGTTGGGAGCGAACCGAGCAAGTGAAAATGATGGGAGATTCTAACTGAGACATTCTATGTGGTCCTTCTTCAGGCTATATACACCGCAGTATCATTACAAGTGTATATGGGATCTCCTGTCACGTATGAATGTAAACTCTAATCTTAAATAAAATAACGATGATCAATTACTTTTATCTCAACCAACATTTTTATATCCGTCAACAAAAAGAAAAATATCATCGGTTTGACAACTGACAAGATATAGATTAAATACCAACACTAAAACATGACTTCCAGCCTGACGGAATGCCCATTTTCATCTTACATCAAGTAATATTTTGTTCTTAATATTTGTATTTATCCTGCAATCACTGGTTTCAAAACATTCATTATTTTCGTGAATTAATTAATACAGAAAAAAGTAAAAATGTAAGAGCAGTATATCGTCAATAACTTGGAGAAAACAGCATCTCCAGAGAACTGTCTGAAGGTTAATCAGGACGCGTTTAAAACAGTCACGTGATTTTCTTAACTATTCGAAAACCCGTGATCGGAGGAAACACATAAGCTGAAATATTCTCATTGTGTGATAATTAATTAATACTATTTTCTAACCAGCTACAATAAATCATAGGCCTTATATACTTTTGGAATTGGGTTTATAAGAAGTCACCGTGACACGAGTTTTCAGTCCAGAACTTACTCAAGTAACATTTTTTTATTCCAAAGACAGAGTTCTGTGTTTCTTTGTTAAATAAACTCCTACTTTAAAGAGAAATCGACAATTCTATAAATATCTGACCAATTCTAGGCCGTATACTTGTAGGGCAAATCGATCGATAAAATACCAGTCAATGATTGAGATTCCTATATTTGTACGGCATATCGATCGAAAGAATACGTGTAAATGATTGCGATGCGTTTATTTGTTGGGTTATCGGTCAATGAAATACCAGTAAATGATTGTGATGCTATATTTGTACGGCATATCGATCGAAAGAATACGTGTAAATGATTGCGATGCGTTTATTTGTTGGGTTATCCGTCAATGAAATACCAGTAAATGATTGTGATGCTATATTTGTCGGGCATATCGATCGACAGAATACGTGTAAATGATTGACATACTTATATTTGTAGGGCAAATCGATAGCTAGAATACCAGTAAATGATTTAGATACATATATTTGTAGGGCAAATCGACCGACAGAATACGTGTAAATGATTGAGATACTTATTTTGTAGGGCATATCAATTGTGAGAATATTTGTAAATGATTGAGATACTTATATTTATAGGGCATTTCGACATTAAATGATTGAGATACTTATATTTATAGGGCATATCGACCGACATAATACGTGTAAATGATTGAGATACTTATATTTATAGGGCATATCGACCGACAGAATACATGTAAATGATTGAGATACTTATATTCGACGGGCATATGGATTGAGAGAATACGTGTAAATGGTTGAGATACTTATATTTGTCGGGCAAATCGACCGACAGAATTCGTGTAAATGATTGAGATACTTATATTTAAATAATTCCTTATCTTACAAAGGAGCTGCAGTAAACCTAGCGACCAATTGCCTCCGTTATGAGGAAGATACAATAAGCCAGCGACCAATTGCCTCTGTTATGACGAAAATACAATAAGCCAGCGACCAATTGCCTCCGTTATGACGAAGATACAATAAGCCAGCGACCAACTGCCTACGCCATGACGAAGGTGTAGCAAAGCAAGCAGCCAACTGTTTCCCCCATGACCAATGAGTAAGCTAGCGGCCAGTTGCCTCCATTGTGTCGAAGTTACAGTAAGCCAGTGGTCAACTGCCTCCGTCATAACGAATCTACAATAAGCTGGCGAGTGGCGACTATTGCCTTTGTCATGACAAAGTTAAAAGAAAGCAACCAGCTGTTTCGCACATAACGGAGGTACAGTAAAGCCAGCGACAAATTGCCTCCGTTATAACGAAGCTACAATAAACCAGCAATAAACCAGCGACAAATTGCCTCCGTTATAACGAAGGTACAATAAACCAGCGACAAATTGCCTCCGTTATAACGAAGGTACAATAAACCAGCGACCAACTACTGCCGTAAATACTCAGTAACTAAGTAAGCCAGCGATCAGTTGTCTCCGTTATGTATATTTCCGAGGCAAGGCGGAAAAGAAGATCGTCGTTTTAAGCCTCTCTTCCTTTCCTACCTTGCCTTCATAGACGGAAAAAACCCCAGAGTTAGCTAGAGTCTACAATAGCTACTTTCGGATGACCTCTCTTTACCCCACCTACTCAGATTGGAGCTTCCATTTTAATGAGAGGCGGTCTAAACAAAGGATGACAACTAGGCTACACATGCATGTTATATAAATGCACGATCTTAGTCCTATTAACGAGTCCTGACATCATCACAGACACGTTAATTGACAGTAGACTTTGATGTGTAAACGACTTTCTGATTGGCTGCTTGTTTCTACAATAGTCCAATTAAACTTTTGCTACGTTTTTGCCGCGAATTGCAGCAAGGGTAGAATGTGAAAGTCTCGTCTTACGCATGTTGGCCCTTGTAACGGGAAGATGCCATTATGAAGAAGGTGCAGCAAACAAGAGACTAATTGTTTCCGTTACAACAGAGATATCGTATAATCTGTATCATGTATCGACAAACCATTTCAAGTGTTTTATTCATGTAAGTCTGCTAAGAGAGTCATGAAAAATGATTGAGAAACAAACATCTATATACTGCCGATTTAGGAAATTCAATATTTCAGTTAAGCGGTGTCGAAAAATAATGCTTATCGAAAAGCGTCTGATTGTTCACGAACTTAACGATACTTTACTTCAAAATGTATGGTCAAAACATGCATGTCATATGTGACTCAATATCGTTACCACACACCATAATAACGCACTAAGCTGGTCGACATCGTCTAAAACAAATTAAAAGCGAGTGGATAAGGGTTGTGCTAATGGGACAACAGAGACCGTACCACTAAGGTACAGAATCAACACATTCTGTTGGTGAGGAGAATTAGAAGCCATTACAGTGGTGACTAGCCGCCGTGCCTGGATGTCCCTGGCAGGCGCTAGGACATATTGTCAGGTTAGATACCATTGCTCTCTAGCGCTGACAGCCCGCAGGTATTTTAACAGGCGCCGATCAATAAGCGCGAATTGAATAGCGAGCATTCTGTAGGGATACCTCTATATTGCACCCAATGGCACTTGACAACAACATTCACCAAACATACCACATTAGTAGAATCATTTGTAGACGCAAGGAGTCAACAACCAACCAGTTTAATTGCGTCAAAACGCTTAATCATGCCTATCAATTATTGCTAGAACGAATGCCAATGGTTTTATTTAACTAAATCCAATCGAAGTCATGGCGCTGATATGAATTATTAATTTGAACGTTTATTCGATTATCTGGTATAAAGTTCTCTATGATCTGGACTCCAGATGTAATTATAATATGCTTGTGTTAATTACATCAACAGATTACCTTGCCAACGAAAATCGTAACTTAGTTATCGGTACAATGGCACTGCCCAATGCTACAGGTACTATATTATTGTGATGTCAGTACTTATTGCGACATCGTGCTTACCGTGCCCTGATACCACCTAGTGATATCAGTACGTTATTACCACCCACATGTCGTTACTCTCTACCACCTATAGTGATATCAGTACGTTATTACCACCCACATGTCGTTACTCTCTACCACCTATAGTGATATCAGTACTTTAATACCACCCACATGTGACATATCGTTACTCTCTACCACCTAGTGTTACTGTACTCTACCACCACCCAGTGCTATCACTGCTCCACACTGCGACCACAAGTGCTATCAGTGCTCTACTACCACTAGTGCTATAGGTGCTCTATACCACCAAAGCAATCAGTGTTCTACAGCCACCAGTGCTATCAGTGCTCTACAATCACCAGTGCTATCATTGCTCTACACTCACCAGTTCTATCAGTGTTCTGCGACCACCAGTGCTATCAGTGCTCTACTACCACCAGTGCTGTCAGTGCTCTACTACCAGTGCTATCAGTGTTCTGCGACCACTAGTGCTATCAATACTTTACAACCACCAGTGCTTTCGGTGCTCTATAACAACCCAGCGCTATCGGTACTTAATTAACGCCTTAATTGTGATATAGGTACTATATACTACCTATTGGTACTCTATGATCACCATGTGCTATCAGTACTCCATCGGTACAACCGTACAAATAAATCTCAATCTTACATTCTAAATCAAGTGCAATATCTGTGTAGTATTATGATTCAGTAGGGGAATTGAACTTATGTTTTATTTTTAATTCCAAACAATCTGGACGTCGATAACTAAACATTAATAATTTTTTAAAAAAGAAACAAGCAGATCATTTCTTATATTAATTGATAGATTTGTTAAGAAGCTGTAAGCTATTTGAACGCTCTTTATTACCGTCTGCTCGTGTATATAACCCTTATATCACATTCCTGAACACCATATCCCAGTGAATGCAGCACAACATTACAGACAATTCATGTAACATAATTATGTAGCATTAAACAAGCAACATATTTAACTACGGTTTAAGAGAATATAACGCTGCAACCATCTGGACATACATCTAATACGATATAAGAGACAATGATGTTAATAATGGTTTCAAGGACATAGAAAACGTGCTGTTGTCACAAACTGACAGCAGGAAGTAAAGGAAGTGTTTGGACTCACCACTGAGGTAACACTCTCCCGATCCTCGAGTGGAGGCTGAGCTCGATGACCTTTCAGGCTACGATAAGACCCAGCCGAAGATGCTCGCTCCCTCATTTCCGGGCCAAACTCACAACGAGATTTTCTGTCTTTAGACCTCACTCGACTGTCGCTGTTTAAACGTTTAAAAAATCGAGACACATTGGAGGAATAGCTGCTTAGGTTGTCATGGTTACTAGGGTCCGAGAGAAGATGTACAAACTCTGTCCCTTTCAAGAAGGGTTTATCATTCAAGATAGCGTTCACTAAATTACATTGCTCCTGTAGCAAGTGTGGTCTGATGTCTATCGGTCTTATTCCATTGTTATCGGGGAGTGTTATCCGTGCTCCACTCGCTAATAGTAACACCACACTTTCCAGGCTATAGAACTGTGGAGTAGCTGCTAGATGAAGCGGGCTACAGCCATTGCTATCTTGAATGTTGGGAAGTGCCCCGTACCGCAACAGGAACTGCACTGCACGGGTTTTCCCCGCGGCTACAGCACTGTACAGTGGTGGTAAATTCAATAATTCATTTGGGTTGTAATTCAGCGGAAAATCGAAGGGCTTCTGGGATACCAAGCTCTGTAGATTTTGTTTGTTTGGCTCATTGACTGTGGGATCTGGCTGAGCTGGCCACTCTCCAAACCATTGTGACCTGATTGGTTTAACAAGGCTTTTGGTATTCGGGGAGTAGGGCGCGTCAGATGTAATACTGTCAAGTCTACAGTTAGAAGTCGGTTCGTTTGGGTCAATACCATAGCGTAAAAGAACCTTGAGAACTTCCAGAGAGTTCTGTTTGATAGCCTGGTGAATGGCCGTTCTGAAGATAAGAGGCCCCTCGGCATCAGCGCTTACACTTTCCCTACGGTCATATCGATCAATCAATGTTTGACTCTTCCTTAACAGAATGTCTACATCCTGACTAACTTGACTATTGCAGCGACTCCGGCTACAGCTCGACTTGTCAAGAATGCTAGAGTGTAAATTAAGAGGGAATTGGCCATGATAAAGCTGTAATATTCTCCTGACAATCACAACATCCCCGTCTTTGATTGCCCGCTCTAATTGTACAGCCTCTCCCGACAGATCGAATATAGAGGAACACACACTGCTGGGTCTTCTGCTACCCAGGGGAGACAACCCTGCCCTACTGTCGGTAAGAAAAGAGAGTGAGGGTATCGCCGAATACACGGAGAGGTCCGGCACCACCAGGAAGTCTGTCTTACCATAGCAGGATGAGGAACTGTCTGCAGACGCCATGGTAACCTCTCCATTAGCTAGTTACACATCTGAAAAATGAAACACAATTTCAGTTTACTTAATTGAATCAGTTTTATTGGGTATCAATTATCCAATGCAATAACATTTGAAAAATTTACATAATGTAGAACATCAACATATCTTTGTTGTATGTTTGATAATGATTTTATGGGAGTTTATGCATTGCCTTAGCTTATTTCCTTGAAAGAACCTTCTCTGGCAAAATGCAATACATTAAATGCTGGAAGCAGGATACAAAAACAAAAAAAACAGGGCTTATACGTAGTAGCCCATTATTGATAAGTATGAGAATACGTGTGCACTTACAAAACGCCCTGAAGTACCATGGTACTTCATATTCTCTAGCAAGAGTTTTATTCCGAGCTACTATGAATTACAGCCTTTTGCAGATCGAGCGCATACAGCCAAACGGTACTGCCAAGCGATTGATTGGTTTCGTGGAAACTTCTACGCAACCAATCAGATGTTGTGTTACGAGAAGACTCTGCTTGTGAAAATGACGGCGCTTGTCAATATTGAAAGTTGGCCAGGGGGCTTAACTGTAATTCTATTTATATAGGCGTGATCCGCCAAGGGTTGTAATGCAGAGTAGCTCGGAATAAAACTCTTGGCTGGAGACGATTCATGGTACTTGTGAAAGACTGCTTCTTCTCATGTCTTAAATGCGCTCAACTTCTTAAGTCATGCGCAATCAGCATTTTTAATTTGAACTAGCCATTATCGATTGTTAATTACAGACGTCGCAATGGCTAGGCCCTACATTTGCAAAATGGTCAGATCGGCTTTTACCACGTACATTACCTTGCTCGCAGCGACGTATACGAATCACTTAATTGTGTACAGATTGCACCACAGTATGGTGTTTTAGAACATGTATTTAACCTCTATCTGACACAGAGTTGTGCATTTTGAAACCATCAAGTACCATCTAGCTTTTTAACACAGACTGGGAACTTTGGGACAAACCCGCACCATTACTGTATACCAGGAAGTGACGAAGGGGCTCTACTTTTACAAAAAGCCACAGGTGCATTAAAATGTTAAATGTGTTGTATAGGTCAACATAAAATTGAAACTTTTTATTCATTTCAGAAGGATTATACTTGTTAGTATCTTTATAATTTGTTTGTTGATTGATTTGGGTGACCCGTATTTTAAAAAAGATATTGGATTGATCTACAGCTGAATGACATCAAAGCATAGTCCCGGTGTATTTTTACAGCTTTAATTTGTTTTGCTACGATCGCACAATTTACGCCGTTTTAGCAAATATCACTACATTTTTACATTCAAAATTGTACTAGGTTTAAGACCAAGCGGGCTGTAAAGGCATGGAGGTAAGCCCGCTTCCGGTTTTAATCAAATGTTGTAATCGAATCGTTCCCCCGTCTCACATTTTATAATGATTTGGTCCTGGTAACTGTTTTTGATCACAACTGCAATTCAGACATTGGGGAGGTTGCATGAAGCTTATAATTAGGTAACAATTGAAAGAAGGAGTATAGAATGATGATAATATTTTTTCGGGGTAGTAATTTTAGCGTGTTGGAGGTATAATGATAAGCTATATTTAGCGACCATCAGAAAAAAGTACATGTAGGCGGACATGAACAAATAAGCTTAGATTGAGGGACAGCAAACAAGACTGGTAATAATTAGGTGAGCACTTCGTAGCTGCTGTGTCTTTATCGAATACGGGTACAAAATGATATCGAAGTCTTTTTGCGGCGAGGAATTGATACGTGGAAATGGGCGGTAACTCTTGACGACATATGAAATAACTGTTTTCGTGAGCGCAGCGCCTGGAAGCAAACTGACCCATCCATTGTATCGGTTTCATATTTGTATCAAAATGAACTGAATTCGCCCAACAATATTTGAAACCGTTAAAACAGTTCATATCTTTATTTTATGGAACAATTTCTTACTCAATTGATATTTCTTATATGAACAGCAGTTGTCATTTAATTAAAACCGTCGCCGCCTTACCGCCATGGCATTGCGTATAGACCGCTTGGATATAAACCAGAACTATGGTGGGTAGTGATATTTAGTATATTTCCGTAAATTGTGCTGTTGTCGTGCGACAATTTACAACTGTAGAAATACACAGGGACTATGTAATGCTGTCATACAGCTACATATCAATGCAATTCTTTTTATAAAGTTACTAATAAAATAAGTTATTCTTAAATCAAAAAATTGTTCCATTTTATTTTGAACCACATGACAGCGCGGGTTTATACCAAAGTTGCAGTCTGCGTTGAAGAGCTAAATGGTAATTGATGGTTACAAAATTCAGCCGAGTGGACAGACGGGACAGGCTTAAATGCAGGGCTATTGAGGGGAGGCCCATTGATGATGGGAATGAACAGAAATATATATATATATCTTGACATATACATGTATGAATTACACCAACAATGACAGTTTTACAAATGCGGATTTACTTAACATACTGGCGGTAACAAGAAAACGTCAACCTTTACTTAAAGTACACAGCGGACTGCACGGTGTGAAAATGTTTGGTTTATTTTTTAAATACGGTCTTCCCAACAAATTGAAGCTGCAGTCTTATAAATGGCTAATCCGACCCTGATTCAACAGATTGCACTTATACTTCCACTGTTACATAAATTCCAGCCCCCCCCCCC
>JAQQZZ010123307.1:0-14379 GCA_030265115.1 Mopalia vespertina
ACACCACTGGCAACAAACAAAGACAAGACGGGACAAATACAGGACAATAACAGGACGCAATACACACACCACAAACAAACCGGCTTCCTGTTCCCCTTTAGGTCTGAGAGCACCAGGGCAACATGAAGCTCCCTCGAATACGAATAAGAAGTTTTACTGATTATTTCGCTTACATAAAGTATTTAAAACTACGCTGTAGTTTGGGGGTATCTGGGATCATCAAAAAATTCATACGATTTACTTGGAATAGAGAAACAAAATGGATGAAATTAAATGAAGTTTACGAAGGCTATGTAATACAGAAAAAATAAGAATGATTTTCCAAAATAAAAAAAACACGTCTAAGTGCTATATCAAATATGACCTAAGACATGAGACTGAGTTTTCCACCATAAAGCGTTTTATTATAATTTAATATACCTGTTATTGTATTTAATAATAAAAAAAAGTAATGAAAATGGATTGCTGCACCTTTTTTGAAAAATCCATTCTTGCAATATTGAGATAATTTGTTTATTTCTTTATTAAAGTCGCCATGTGCGGATATGTTTACTGACACTGACGAATTGGAATGTATTAAGAAGTGAGTCTAATGGTTTTGTTCCAGGGAAATTCTTATCTGGCAAGGGTTTCTTTAAAATAAAGAGAAACAGAACCATATTAATGCAACAGTCGAGAGGAAAAAACACATTGCATTATAAACTTATTTGGAGGGCGTGGTGTGTTAAACGTCTGGACATGGCATAATTATTGTTGAAACAAAAGCAAAAACAAACCACTTGTTATGTTTCTAAAATGATTAAACACCTTAGTCTGAAGTGACAAAAAATATATAAAGTAACAAGTTTGAAATATTCAGGTAAAAAAGATATTGCTTGAATTTGATGAAATTAAATCTAATTCTATCTGTTAAAACTCAAGCAATAATTTGATCCAAGGCAACAATGTGCTGTTTTCAATGTGTGTCATAAATCCTAAAACCATTTTATTATTGCTTGTTGACAACGTAGCAAATACCATCTGCATTTTCTTGTTTTCAGGAAGGCGAAAAGGTCAATAAGTTATAACTCACAATAGTAAGATTTAGTGTCTCACCTTTTTAATCAGCGGTTTGTTGGGAATTGTTGTTGTGTTGATCTTGTTTTTTTTTATAATGGGAAAGGGTTAATAAATTACAACTCACAAGATATAGATTGATTGTCCGGCCTTTTTATCAGCAGTTTGTTCGGGTATATGTTGTTGTTGATAATATCCCACACCATTATATTGTTCGTTTGTATTTTTTTTTTTATGCAGCCTAAGGGTTAATTAATTACAGGTCACAAGATTAAGAGTAAATGTCGCACATTTTTATCAGCAGTTCATTGGTTTTCTTGTTGTTGTTGATACTATCGCACACCATCATATTGATCTTGTTTTTTATGCCGCGAAAGGGTTAATAAATTACATCGCCTATTATTAAGAGTAAATGTCGCACTTTTTTTTAATATGCAGTTCACTGGTTTTCTTGTTGTTGTTGATACTATCGCACGCCATCATAAGGATCTTGTTTTTTATGCCGCGAAAGGGTTAATAAATTACAACTCCCAAGAAAAAGGCTATTCAATCAAATTGTCTGGAAAAGTTAATTAAATCACAAGACGGACCAGATTGCTGATGGCAATTAGTTAATGAAGAATCAGGAAACTATCTTATAAACGAATTATTTATATGAATAAATTGTCATCTCTGGTCAATCTTTATTCAATAGAATTTAATCAACAGAATACGCCTCTTTCGTCAAAACAATATTACGGAGCTGAACGATGAACGTTAAATACTCCCTTGTTAATCCGCGCAAGACTGGGTCTGCATGGAGCCTGGTCATGTCTACTCTGTTGTGTCGTCGCTAACTTAAACAAATTAACGACAGTCATACTATTGCATTTGAATGACATTCGATTGTTTGTTTGTTTGATTGGGATTTGACGCCGTACTCATATGACGGTGTGCCCACCCAATTGATAAAGGAAACCACTATCGACGCCACTGGCAACACACAAAGACAACACAGCACAAATAGTCACAGGACGCAATACAAAGAGATCACAAACAGATCGACTTCAAGTTGCCCTTTAGCTCTTGGAGCACTAGGGAAACACAACGCTCCCTCCCTACCCTCCCCGAATAACATTCGAACGAAATACAATTACAGTAAATTTTCTAATGCAGTAAAGATGATGTTCCACATATTTTTTTTACGAAAATTGACAGTAAACTGTTACTGAAAAAATCGATCTATGTCATAGATTGTGACATAGATACAAAGCATAAATTATATGTTCCAACTGTATGTGAACATGTGTATTTATCTGCCTCTCGTGCAATCCTGTGTGGTCTTTAGAGTGAATAAACAAATTGAATGAACAGGCAATAAAACTAAATATATATCCCCCTCCCCCCAATAAAATATCTATGTCTTGCAAAATTACACCACCCACTGCAAAAAATAGTTACCATTAAGGCATCATAATTTAAATGTAAGTGACTTGTTATAATACAGTCAAACGTGTCGATGATGAATATCGCGTGACTTGGATGATCTAGTGCTGTATTTTTCGGCAAAAAGCCAATGACACATTACCCCGTTTGCTTTAGGCACCTTTACGTTCTAAGATTGACGACTGTCGATGTTATGTTAAATAATGACTGTGGAAATACATTGTTACATACGATCGTATGTTACAAGCTAAAAAACAAAAAAATGAAAATATTTAAAGCTCTTCTTTGCTATCAGTCATATTTAACTTGTCAATGGTTTTTAAATGATAGAACAAGTCATAAGAAGCTACTTTATTTAACAATTTTAACAATGTCGTAAATCACTTTTGCGACATCTAAAGCGGATGGTTGGAATAGAGATTCATTTGTTCCCTGTGCTCTCGCAAACAATGACAAATGACAAAAGTGTTTTCTTTATCTATCTGACTGACAACACTTTTCGTAGGATTGGATTAAGTATGTACAAAGGCCACTCTAACTATCAGTAACGAGTTGAACAATCTTACAAAAATACCTTGATGAGGACCAAAACACCAGATGAAAAAGACCGTGGAGTTAAAATTTTAATGTGTTTTCTTGCATGTCAGAGCATACACAATATGCTTTGAAACCAATTAAGGAGACATTGCACTTATCGGACGACTTAGCCTTAGATATGATTGATAGAAAGCATGGGAGAATTCTAAAAAAACCCAACACATATCGATATTCGAAAGCTTACCGTTCATGTTCACCACACAACAGTTAACCCTGTAGCTAACATCTCACCTCATTAATGAATTTAGGGATCGTTAAAACTGATTAAGGAAACTGGAACTATTTTTTCACTCTTCCATCGAAAACTGAGTAAAGTCGGCTGTATTGGTATGTCCTGGATATAACATGTTAATCAATACATTCATTAGTTTTTCATATCATTACTCGAGCTATCAATATCTGATCAATCCGAATTTAAGTCAGCAAACAAATTTCAATAGTGGGTTGTTGGGGCAGACAGAGGTAGAGGGAAGGGACATATTTAAATTACACCACGATACACGTTTGGCTTGACAATAATTATTCTCCAACTAGATGCCTCTGACAAGCAGAAGTGGAATAGTTCCAGTATGGCAATTAAACATGGTCGTAAAATGGTAGGTTAACTTCTAATTTAGCACACAAGGTGACCATGCAGTACATTCCATTGTATTTAATGTAGCGGGTGGAGTGGGCATCATGTTGTTTTGTTGCTCTCAGAGATTATTATTGAACTATGTACACGGGTGACTTCTCACACAAAAAAGACTGATGAGAATAAAAACGCTAGGGCCCGTATTCATCAAGCTACTTACGTATTTCTTAAAGTTAAGAAATATTTTGCCATATTTCAATCTTTTATTTTCCATTGAAAATAACTTAACTGGGAAATGAGAAGTTCCAATTATAACAATTTAACTTATTATCATTCATTCAACACCACAAAAGTTAAGAACTATAGAGTTTATGCATTGGAAGTGATGTTAGAAAACTGGCCGATTTTTTCTTAACTTTAAGAAATACTTAAGTAGCTTTATGAATACGGGCCCTGTTGTTAAAGACTGAGGAGTTAAAAATTTAATATGTTTTCTTTTATTTTAAGTGCAATAAAAAATATGCTTGGAAGCCCAATTAAGTGATTAGACGCACTCATCAAAATGGACAGCTATATTAAAGCTTGATCTGATACATCGAATAGGCCCTGCTTTAAGTCGTTTGCCCTGCTTTAACAGATGCTGGTATCCAATGAAATACTTGTTCTCAAACAATTTCAGAAACGAATCTTATCCTCAAAGTGGAGAACAGTCTTGATCCAGAAGAACTTTTAATCACAAAGATTTTTAAGGATATGTTTCAACGTCAAATGATCATCTAACTTTAAGGTCTTATTAACGGAGGATTGATCTTTAAATACATAATATGCAGCTTTCCAGTTTATTTGACCACCTATAGCGGATTTGCGCCCTGCAAATCAACAGCCCAGCTGCAAAACAAAAGTTAATGAGCTGCGGGTCAAGTGACCTGGTGACGTCAGGATAAGGATAGCTGATTTTATTGATATGCTGGAAAATTACGACTTGTTCTGTACGCGCACGCAAAGTCATTTATTCTGTAAGCTAATCTGATTAACAGGGGCGGGGAGGGAGGGTATGGAGGCATTATCAGCACATTTGTCAGTTGCTGTACGTAACGTTCGATATGCGACAACCTTCCTTTAGTACTCTGTACACAGCAGTTAACTCTGTATCCAACATCTCGCCTAATTAATGAATTTGGAGATCGTAATAATTGATTAAGGATACTGGATCTAAATTTGTTTACCGTTCCATCAACAACTGAAAAAAATCGGCTGCATTGTTATGTCCTCAAACTAACCTGATAATCAAGACAGTCATTAGTTTATAATGTCATTACTCGACCTGCCAATAACACGGGTCAAACGTGATATGTACTTGAATGATTTTTGTGTCTTTTACTAAGTGAAGATTAACTGTATTTTCGTTATTCTGGGATAACTCTTTCTTAATTTGAAGAGATTCCAGTTCAGAACATTTTGCGAGTTGAAACCCGTCCAGGAATCGAACCCGCGACCAACAAGGATAGGCACCGAATCGCCAGCAGTAAATACAGGCCACTTATATCACATAGCCACCCGGCCTTCTTCCTGGTATGTACTTCTTTGCGAGCACCTTTAACAACTAGTACATTCCTTCGTATTTTAACAGGTGGTTGAAATTAGTTTCATGTTGTCCTGTTACTCTCGTCTCCCAACGACAACACATGAGTCAACTGTTATAGTGTCTGTGTGTTGTGTTTTTTGATTGTCGGGTCTGGTCAGTGCAGGTTGTCAGTGACATCTTATGTGGTTTCTTAAACCCATTGGCCAGCTGCACTGTTATAAAAATGAAAATAACCCTAAATATGTCGTGAAACCGTATAATATAGATATGTACTTTAACGAAATTCAAGAGACAAAAAAATACTGGTGCGATCAAGTTTTGTTAAGATTTTCCCAATTAACCGGGTAACATTAAATTAATTTCATCATAATGTTTATAAAATTGGGACTTTTAAAAAAACAAAGTATATTAAATAAATTATATGCACGATTGTTGTCAATATACAAAATGCAAATGTTTATTAAAATAACTGATAGCGAATATTTCACTCGAAGTACTGAAATGATCAAATCGAAACAGTCTACTGAATAAGCTAGCTTCGAAAGTGCCTTCGTCACTGTTCTTTTCTTTCGCACACACGCAACATTCCATCGCCGACAGGTACAAGTCTAGCTAATTTCCGTGCGGAATAATAACATTTCCATCGAGGATCCTGTGATCTGGAAGAATAGGAAATGATTGTCTCCAAATTAACCGGTTCAAATTACGTCACGGTTACATCTTTGAGTTATCAATAGTTGGAAGCAGTAGGATAGATTCCAGGTTCCAGAGTATCATTAAGGCAATACTACAGACCTGGTTTTCTGGCAATATCCGGATACGCTCTAGGGGTTATCTATAAGAAAACGTTCTAACTTCCGCCTATGTAGCTCAGTTGGTTAAAGCGCTGGCCCTGCTAGAGACTCGAATTCGAATCGCGGTGGAGGCAAGCAAAATGTTATTTTTCTACAATAAAAATACCCTTGATGTGTATAGGCTGGTTGTGTGTTGGACCGCTCCCCTGTACGGCTGACCAGTTCTATGCTAGTTATAAAACACACGTTTAACAACATTAATGGCCTTTAAAAGTAAATATTATTTTTTTTCAAGCATTGAATACTAACCGTAACTTATTTCAAGGGAGTTAGGCAAAATAGAATGGCGAAGCTTGACACGTTCTACTCTTCGTCAGACAGTATAATTCTTCGAAACAGGCAAGTTAAATACGTAAGTATTTTGAGTCAATGATGAGACCTGCTTGTACTCACTCTGAATACAAACACGTCTGTACAGTGATGAGGGAATTAGCGGGGTTAAGCACACGGGACTTAACTTCAAAAAAATATTTTGAGACATGATATATATTTTCAGAACCAAGGGTTCAAGGACCGAATTTATTGCACTCTATTGGCTGAAGATGGTGACTTACTAAATCCCCTTATGTTCCTTCGACAAATAGTGTAATTACTTTGTTGTTTCTCGAACCAGCTACATTATCGTAATTCATTTGTTTTATTCAATTATTGTCTCCTTCTGTGACCCGGTTTGATGTAAACACTCGTAAGTCTCGAAGGAACTTCAAAAGAGGTTACACAAAAACTGGGTTATTGTTAATTCCAATCATGAACGATAACTCTTGGATTACTGATTGACTTGTACTACTGGGGTATACATTTTGGTGTTTGATTAGGGTTTAACGCCGTACTTATGATTTTTTCACTCAAATATAATTATTATTTCACTCACATAAATTTGTGCTTAGTCTTGAATGAAGTCTTAGTGATTATCTGAAAGGAAGCAAATTGATGTTTAGAGAAAAGCCTGGTGTCAGTAATTCGAAAAGACCATATTTGATCAGCTAGAGGTATGATCTGTGACAATTATTATCAATCTCTTTTTTTTGCTTTGTTACTCTAAAGTTCTCAACAAGGAACAGTTTAAATATTGACTGTGCAATATTTGAAGGCACCACAAGCGTGCGTTTGCGCTAGCTAACCCAAATTATCCGTGCAAGTTTCAAAGTAACCAATAGTGTATTTCAATCGATGCGTAGTAGTCCCTGAGAAAAAAATGTGTGGGTTATAAAGCTGACATTTGAAAAATCTTGTCGCCGCCATATTCTCACAGTTAATAGGAAACCTCTCAAACTTGATCACTTGTGTCGTATTTATCTTATGTCTATTTGTTGTTCGGTCACATCATTGCTTGTTGCCCACGACGCCGAGAGTGGATTTATTATCCCTTGGGCTGGCACCACGTTATGTGACTGAAATTACGTTATGTATGACAAAGGCCCTTAGTCAAATATACCATATTGCTACACAGATTTCAAGCCATTTAATTTAAGTTAGGAAAATACAGGTTTTACTGTAGGATACCTCAGTTCAAGTTCCCGGGCAGGTGAGATCAGGTTTAAATCAACTCGAATCTGATTTTACCGGTTAACCCAAAATTTATCATGATTAATTCAGAAATTTAAGGATTAATTTAATTGCAATAAAGATGGAGCAATAATAGATAATCTATTTAATAATTTCTGTGAGCAATTCCAGTATTTAAAGTTTTGCCTAGATCAAATTTACAACGGTTTTTATTTTATATTTTCTCTATTAAAATACTTCAATGAACAAATCGTAACATTATACTTATGAAACTACAATAGGAAACGCCTTCATCACAGTTCTTCCCATTTGGACGGGTGAAGAATTCCATCACAGACAGGTAAAAGTCTAGCTAATTTCCGTGCGGAGTAATGATATTTCCACGGAGAATTCTGTGATTCGGACGAGTAGGGCAGGTCTGTATATTAACGGATTTAAATTATATAAGGGTTGCATCTCTGTCTGAGTTACAAATGTTCAGCAGGAGTTGGGAAAATTTCTCAAGGCACCGGAATAACATTAACACTATACATTCCTGGTTTTCTGACAATATCCGTATACGCTGTAGAGTTTATTTATTATATTTCACACTATTCCTATAGCAGCCTCTTTACGTTTCCAACATAAACAGATGAAACATAAGATATCTTCCACCGTAATCTTATAGAAATGAGAATATCAAACCTCATTTAATAAAAAAGAATCGTATGATTACAGACACATAACTATATGGCTTGCAACTTCTGTTTTGTTTTGACGCAAAGGCAAATTCACGGAAACGATGCTAAAACGCAACTGGTCAATGAAAGGCTAACCGATGTATCAGCTCATTGGGTCAGGGGTCAGAAACAATTTGTGTGATGTCTTGGGAGCGTTGAAAGTCTATATGTGGCTCGGTTCTTGCTTTCAACGGCAAACCTCCATCCGATAAATGCATTGATTTTCTGGCGAAATGGTAAGCCACTTTTAACTGCAGGAATCACGTGACATTAAATTCAAGTCAATTCGGATTCTCCAGGGATTGTTATCCAGTTTTAGAGCTAGTATTATTTGCGGCACTTGAATGCAATCCGCATATGTGTGGGAACGTAAAAAAACAAAAAAACAAAAACGGAGAGCTCTTCTACCACATATCCACGTGTCTGAATGTCAACGACCTCTTGGTACAATTTGTCAGAGAAACACCATCCTCTCCCATCCCCCACCCCCACACACTCCCCTCTTGACTCACACACGCAGACTGACAAATGAAAAGGCCCGTGGCACTGTTTTTAAACTCATCAAATTAACTAGCTCTTAGTTCTGACACTTGACCAAGTTCTGAACTTATTCAATTTGACAGTATATTTTATTACCTAGTTTATTAAATTGTAATAAGTATTACTTAAGAATTAGTAAGTGTAGTATGCCCATAAAACAATAGTAAAATCACGCACCAATAACAGCATGTTGAACATCAACGAAGTAGGGCAAGAACTTCAGATGCTTGTTACTTGGCGTAGATCTTACAGTGTTTTATTTGCATACAGCCTTTGACGAGTTAATACTCCAGGCGTTCCTTTTCAACCATTTTGACCTTTACTTATAAGTGTGCCGAGTACTTTGTAAAAATAACCTTTGTAATTTGGAGGCTATGCTGGTAAGTTAAAGATCTCTTTGTGTCAAAAAGCTATAAAGATTGCATATTATATTTGACACCGCCCCTTACTTTATTAGACATAATTTTATCCCTGATAAATCATTATTGTATTTTGTGAAGGCAATCAGACATCATCTTTCAGTTGATTACGAAATCACAGAAGACATTTCTTATTACAAACATTTCTTATTGTACAGAGCGCTCTGACGTTCCAGATATTACTGTTTGTTTTATATTGTCAGTTGTATGGCATAGTTTTACTACATGTATGTCGAACACATGTGTCTTTATGCTGTCAATTTTGTACTTTGTCTTTTTTGTTTGATGGAGCCGCCGTTTGGGCGATTGTAATGGCGCTTCCTTGCTAATATTTGAACATTCTGTTATGAATAAAAGAATAGAGCAGGACAAACGATAACACAAATCAACACGACTTATTGTAGGCGATACTTTTCCCGGGACTGTAACCCACCCATAAAATAAAACTCATCCAGATTGAGGAAAACTCGTAGCGATAAAATGTCCCCTGATGTAATGCCACGTGAGCTTCCACGCAGAAATATTTCCGGAAGACGAATTTTAGTCTAAGAGCTACTTTTAGAGGGAGAAGATTATTACGTCGCTGGCACAAGGATTGCATTATCGAAAGTCACTTATCCTTAAACATCCAAGACAGCCGACTACGTTTGAAGATTGTTATGGCTGTGAGGTGGTATTATAGTTCCACGAACACATAACAGCAGCATTAGATGTTAATATTGATATAATAAATAATTGACACTAACACAACAAAAATGTGAACCATTTCCATAATTTTGGAAAGTCAATTTTCTTCCAGTGCTAAGTAAAGACAGCATTGCTACTCTTCAAACAAACTTCCCTTAGCCAGCGGGCCACACAAAAAAGAATATGTCACCAAAGGCCCACCTTATATTATTTAAATTACTCTCTTGAGAATATTAAACAGTGATACAAACGAATGGCGTCACTGTAAGCCCCTTACGGATGGAATCGGGGGCTTTTTCCTCGTCTGGCCGTCTGGCCGTCTGTTCGTAGCGCAGTCAGATTGTCGAACCCTTTCTGTAACTCTTCAGTGGATATACTTTTATTATGACACGTTATAAATCATGATATAGCACATGTTGTGCATGTCTTTAGCGGACTGAATGTTCGAGAAGACTGATTTATTACATCCATATGATACGTCTGTAGATTTTGTCCTCGTCAAAGGGTTACTCAATTGATTAATTCTGAGTTTCCAATGAACCGGCATAATGTAGAGAGAAAGGAGGTATTCATAGACAGGAGACTGGCAATGACAACCAATCCAATACTCACAAGGTAGTAGAAGAACAGATTTGTATAGGACTTTGATAAATGTGTCAGACATCTTTTCAACGAGAGGTTAGTAACATACAGCTGTGCTGAGTCTGTCATTGTGTCATTTTGTTACATAGTATTTATCGTTTTGACTGAACCAAAAACTCAATCAATGTGTTATTCCAAGGCGTACAAAAGAAAGGACAATGGAATCCCAAAGAGCTAAAGATAGTCAATAATTCTTAAAATTAATGGAATCAATACCTTGGTTTATTCGTTTCAACTGCTGAATGAATCCGAAACAAAATCTTTCGGAGATGTACTATTAACTTAAAACACGGACGCTTTCGCCTTAAAAAACCCACTATATCGGTTGTGCAAAACAACGCTTCAGAATAAAAACGCATAGAAAGATGCGAAGGTAAGGCACACGACACTTCAAAAATAATACATCACCTTGTAATTGCCTACACTATATAGTAATATAACTATAACTTAAAGCAACATTCCTTATTTTCTGTGTAGATGTTAGCCTGGTTTAACTGACATTTTATTGTAATGGAGACGAATATAACTTGATCTGACCAGTCGATTTTCGTTACCTGTTTACCTTTGTGTGTAGTTTCATCATTATCAATCAGTTCTTCAGGAAAACGAGAAGGGAACTAAATTTGACTTCGGTCTACAAAGATAATAGAGACCACATTGTTTATCGAAGCTGAAACATGTCCATACACCCATTCATTACGTCTTTTTTGTCCTCGACAAGTTCTTACCCGATTGATTAGACTTCAATTACCTGTGGGGAAATAACGTAAAGCGAATAGAGGAAATAACACGCATTGCATCCTCGTCGAAAACCAATCCAATGATTAAAGGACAACATGACAGCAAATTTGTATTGGACATGTGTGGGGCAATTGTCAGATGAGACAGGGAATCAATGAGCTCTGCTGGGTGTATTATGTAATCATTACACATTTTATATTTAATTTTACCTGCACCAGACACTCAACGCATCTGATTTAAAGGCATCAAAGAAAATCTAGACACTAACAAACGTCAGAGATAACTAAGGAAGAGTCACTAAATAACCTTGTTCGCACCATAGCATAATTCCAAACGTCTGTAAAACGGATATGTTATAAGTAGACAGGTTAAATCATAGTCAATACCGAGACAGACGATACGAGACCGATATATATAGCGTTAATGTCGTCTTCATACAAACATTTTCATACAAGTTTAAATCAATGCTATAGATTAAATTGTTATTTTGATGTCGCAGTAAAATAACAAAATGGAAATATATGACACATGGCTTTTCTTGCAACACCAGTTTGTGTCTGAGAGAAATCGACTTTTCAAGTAATCGCCAATTTGCTGTCTACAGTAAAATATAATCTGGGAATAATTTTCCCTTTAACACGCCAGTAGATGTAAATATGTGATGTTTGGCTTTTCTTTCCACTCCATTCTGTTTTGTGAGAAAATTTGACTCTTCAGTCAACAGATAAACATAATGTTCGAATAATTTTCCACGTAACACGCCAGTAGTAGTTTGCGGAAAATCCTCTCAATCAAGAGTTCTTGGCGATGACTGGGATCGACCATAACATTGTCTGTGAATCAAGAATTCAAAAGGTTGACTTTTCTGAATGTGTTTTACCAAGCAGTATAATAACACAAAGCAGTTACCACAAATTATCTCACGGCACCATATATTGGTACATTGTGTTCCAAGAACAGGAAGTATCAGGTGATAAATGTCTTAACTGTGGCACAAAACGGCATCAATTCATACATACGAAAAGAAAAAATAGTATTTGATAAAAAAGCGATCAAATATTTTAGACAGTACTATATCATTATTGGAGTGACTAATGAATATGTAACATGATCAAAGTTAATATGGTACAATGGCTTCCACAGGATGGTTTTTGTTTTATGGCTGAGGCAGCTGATAATAGCGTGACTGCTATTTTCTTTAAGTCAATGGTATCCGAACCAATTTACTGCAAATTCCATCTGGATTACTTCCTGGTAACTTTTCGCTTTTAGATTCTGCAAATCACAGACTTCCTCCTAACCTATTTAACCTTCAGTTTGTATGATGGATGTGGTACATGCTTGTCGCGCTTTCGGTTTATAGCGTTTTTACTTGTTGGCTCTAGTTTATCTTTCATGAGCTGTTAGCGGTTAAATGCCGTTAACGAATTCACTTACCATCTCATTTAGGTCGCTTCCGAGTTACCTGTCACTTTAGACCACATAAGTCTCACACTTTGTCGTCTTTTTCGCCTTAATTTTGTGCAGTTTAAAGGATGACAGCTTTCTATTCATTTAGTTACATCATTCCGTTGTTTCGGTTCATAAGGCTGTTAACCTGTTGGCACTCTAACTCTAAACCTAACGCAAAACCAACCTTAAACCTAACACTAATAAAACCCCTCAACTTAACTCTTTAATTGACGTAATTACTTACATAACGGATGTACCGAGTTTTCGTAGTACAGTATATTGACCCAGTTTGAGAGCCAGGTCAACTGAATCTGAAGCCTATCACACCTAATGACCATTCCTTGGAGAGCTCTTGTCAATTTGAAGACAGAGTTATAGCAGCTAACATGGTAGTTATATAATACCAGGAACCAGAGAAAACAGATATTTATACAAAAACGAATGTCAAATTGGATAAGTTCAGAAGTTGGTCAAGTGTCAGAACTAAGAGCTAGGTAATTAGCTGAATTTAAAAACAGTGTCACGGGCCTTTTTATTTGTTAGTTTGCGTGTGTGAGTCAAGAGGGGAGTGTGTGTCGGGGTGGGGGATGGGAGAGGATAGTGTGTCTCTGACAAATTGTACCAAGAAACATGGATATATGGTAGAAGAGCACACCTTTTTTTTGTTGTGTTTTTTTTCCGTTCCCACCCAATTTCAGAGTGCATTCAAGTGCCGCAAACAATACTGGCTCTAAAACGGGATAAAATTCAATGAAGAATCCGAATTGACTTAAACTTAAACATTGCCATTCTAAGTGTCGTTTTTTATATTGTTAACATGAAATCAAATATATGTATGTTTTATAATCAAATATACAAACCTGTAGATATAAAGTATTAAACGTTTAAACCAACATACCAATTGTGATATATCATATTGAGGACAAACACAGAACGTCATTTGCATAGTTACTCAAGCACTTAAATCCATTATCTGTCTGCGAGTAACTGGCATGTTTATTCTAATTTATAATGCAAAATCGTTTGATTGTATGAAGTCATGCGATCGTATTGACAAAGCTGTTCAATGTGACTGTTTCCACGACAACTTGCATTGTTGTGATCATTGCACAATGATGTTTTGCATTGTTCCTCGACGAACAATTGTGTTCACTTAAAGTTCGTCATTAAATTGGTACAAATCGCCACCAAAAGTATTATAGGTATTCCAATATACAGACTGAGAGAGATATTATTCAATTAATATGTTTTGACGAAAAGCTAATGGTACGACGCTGCAAAAGGGCATGACAATTGCACTATGAACTGTCTGGTCTGTGCGACTTTGGTTAAACAATTCTACTCAAATGGCACAATTTATACAAACTGTTTGATGATTTTACGACTTTGAGCTAGGATGGCGAGAGAAAATATTGGAACGGATTAATTTGCTAGATTGAGAAATTAAGGCGAACGCGGATTAATCGGAGCATATTTATCTGCGAAGCCTATGCATTTTATAACATTATAAAACTGTTAAAGCTTGGTCTCTTTAAATGCAAGCATAACATTTAAACAAGATTCCGATAACTCTTTTAAACCA
>JAQQZZ010123318.1:0-14377 GCA_030265115.1 Mopalia vespertina
GTAAAAATATTCACGCCACAGCGTAGCTGAAATACCGCTGAATGTGGCGTAAAACACTAATCAATCAATCAATCAATGTTCGAAAAACTGCCTATTTAAAATATATAGGAAATTTTATTCTCTATCTTTAAGTCCCAAAAGAGAATATTTCCGCCAAACATGGGTCATCGAAATTCAGTTTGTAGTGTAGACGAGATCTTTTTTATTTTACAGTATGTAGTGAATTTTGTGAACGGTTCTTCATTAAGTCGCAATTCAACCTTTTGTACGACCTACTTATACGTTTTTATCATCTGGCACTATATAAGCGGCTATTAAATCCCACACTTGACAAAAGCTATTACCTCCCTGGAGAGTAGTGTGATGTTAATCAATAATCAGTTTAAAAACACAATTCACGACTCCTTAAGGACTAATTGAGATACAGCACGTACCATATCAAAGAGGAGCACCTCAAGAAGATTCTTAATCGGTAACTGATGATTTACATTAACAATTGGCTTACTCAGCAGCGAGATATATCCTCACAAGTAAAAATGGTTTTTAGACATCCAGTACTAAATTTAAACAAATTAATTATAGTATGACAAAATTCTGACGTATGTTAAATAAATGTTTTGTAAGTACAAATACGAACCAAACGTTAGATAATTTTTTCTCACATTGACAAAAGTAATCACCTCATATTGGACGTTTCGAAATAAAAAAACACGGACATTTCCGGAAAAAACTCTGGTCATTATTCCGGAAAAAACAACATTCTCGGTCTGTATTTTGACCGTGGTTTAAGTTTCTGAAAGAAGACAATTAACTTAGATTGGCCATGCATATCACTATCTATTATCAACTGCAACGGTATTAACTCAGCTAATATAGGCCTTAGAATTCATTAAAAAATTTATATCTGTCGATCGGACGCAATCCTTTGATCTTCTGTTGATTGATTAGGTTGCTCTTTGTGGTCAATTAGGAATACACAATCTAAAGTTGAGCTTCATATCTCGTCACGTCTGATGATTCCGAGTTTCCTCGGACTTTCCCGAAGAGCGGATTAAAGCTTTACACCTGCACTGCTAATCTCTCAACTCCAGCTGTCTCGGAATCGATCATAGCGCACTTTGATGTGGGTCAGTTGTGCCTCCTTCTCTTTATAGCTCCATGAATAAATCAACATGACCAACTTAAAATTTGCTACACTAACAAGTTTTTACTTAAGTATATGATAGTAATGTGTGCTTATGCATATGTTTAATTGTTTGTATACACATGGTCAAACAGTTATCAAAACGAATGTTTTGAGTTAAAGCAGTTGAACAAAAGTAATTACATACCTGATTTCAAAATGGTGGCCAGGGACTCTGTATCTGGGAAATCTAGCCCCAGCCTGGAAAATATACGCTCAGTCAACATTTCATGGCTACACCTCCATTCATTTGAGAAATTATTTTTCTATTTCTGGCTGATAATCAAACTACACCATTTTAAACACTAGATCTTCATCAGGATATACATATAAATCACAATAACTACTCCACATCAAAACCAAAATGACACAGATTAGACATGTTACTACATGCTTGTAATGGGAATGCCCACCTACTGTCTGCTGAGCAGCAAGTTAGAAGTGCACTCTATGTGTCAGTGTAATACCTGTTGCGTCTATCTGAACCTGTGTTACAAGAGGCTAACGTTAGCCAGGAACTACCCACTGAGACAGTTTAGTTAAAAAGTTTGACAAAAATACAATGAAACACAAGCTATAGTAATTTATGTGATTTTAGCACTGTTTTATGCTGTTTATGTGGTTTTAGCCCTGTTTTCTTTTCTTTCATTTTTCTTAAATGTTAAGCATTTAATCGTATATTTCTCATAAACTAATTGTACTAAGTGTTTGACATTTGGCGCAAACAATCTTTAAGCCATTATATAAAAAACAGTCCAGCAGATTTTTTACATTTATTTTCGTTTTGAAAATATTGAGCAAATATTTTTGAAAGAGTGGGTTTTAAATTTTTTAAATACACTTTTATCAATTGTCCAAAAACTAACTTAAATTAGGAAAAACCCTATGACAGTATTACATTTTGAAAACTTGTACAAAGACATGGAATTAAAAAAACACCCACCATCTAAGGAAAATAAGAGTTACATTTTTTTAAAATTACTTGACGTTTTTCTTAATAAATGCTATTAAAAATGCCATAACGCATGAATCATAATATAAAATAATCTCTAGAATCTTGAAGTTCTCCTCTTTATAAATATATGTAGTGTTAGTTTAATCATTCTTTGGAAATAACCACAAAAGCCACAGAAATATAAGGGTCGCATTTTCCTTGAATTAGTATATTTTGCTTGAAAGAAAAAAAGGTACTCGGTGTGGATAAACGTTTTTTCTAGATGTCTACTGTTCAGTTCAAATACTCACCGGCAACGGTCATGCAACTGATTTGTTGGCCTTTTGATAATTGGCTTGTGGTAATAGCTAGCAGGTAGTCAGCTTACGTGAGATAATCACAATAGTCCCTTCCGCTTCCCGGCCTGTGAGGCACGCAGTTGACAATTTATATCTAAAACAAACCCTAAACGGTTGTCAAACGTTTGGCATTATCACGATTATCATAAGACGATTTCAGAAAGGTGAAAAAAACACTCTTATACTACAATTGGGCCTAATTGATAAGATAATGTTAAAGCTGTTTATGCATTCCATTGACATTCAGCTATTTGTTGATACACTTATTATTCCTTCTCTTTAGGCCTACACATTATGTATGCAACAGAAATACATTTTTATTAGATCATCAGAATACTATAGTTACATTATACCCTCTCTTATACTAAGTGATAACAAGTTCGATTCTAAGATAATATCCACCCCTCTGAAGACTTAAGATCTCAGGAGGGGAATAAACTCAAAGATGATTCAATGTGAACAACTTTGCCGCATCAGTGTCTTCTCAAGTCTAATTGATCTTGTTTTAATGACTTTCTATAATTAGTTTAATTACAGCGGTCACAGTCTGACGGTTTCAATGTAAACACATATGAAAGTGTGCATTATTGACGTAGGATTCTCCACAAAAAACCCGTAACATAGTCAATGGCGTAGTTCTGAGAGTAGGTATACAAACACAACGCGCATCACCATAGATGGCATTAAGTTTGACTATAAGTATGGTAAAGAGAAAACATCAAATGCCTCACAACGGTAGTCGAGCAGCTCCTATTTAAGGTCTAGCTGGAACCCTAGTCTGATTTTTAGGACAATGTGGATTGTAAGACCACTATGACACATGCGCATTATATATGTATCTATTTGTGAAACGCTTGAATACTCAAGATTACAAATATGGATATTTTTATCAGATCAACTAGAAGCTTTGAAACACATTGTAAACCGAATTAATGTGTTTTTGTAGCTTAATTGTTCAGAATTTTGTTACAAAACACAAATTCTATTACCCCTGCAAGTTTGCATAAGTTGGCATAATGCCAAGTGTTCTAAAATTCTCAATAGACGATAGCTTTAGTCCCGCGAAGTAATTCTCAGCGTCATCGGACGCATCCATCACGCGGGGGTATTAGCCTGTTTGTTTATTTTGTTTGTTTATTAAGAAGCTGACGACAACAAAATGGAGTTCAAGTTGGGATAACGTTTATTTCAAATGGCATTAAATATACGGTTTTAGCACCAAAAAAATTATTTCGGGACATACGAAATATATAATGTACGGAATTGAGAGGGTGAGATATTTTGAGCTTTTGGATATGAATTAACTAAATGGTAGAAAGCGAGGAATTCATGACAGAGAGTGATGACGAAGAATTGTTGGCGATGGGGCCGGAAACTTTGCCCTGTCATAATGTTCGATTTGTACAACCATCGACAGACGGGCTAAAGTTACTCGCTATACTATACGGCTTGAGGATTCAACAGTTAAGCAGACAGAATGGAGTGTCAAAGTTTTCAGATGTAAACATAAAAACATCTTGACAAATCAAATGCATTTGCTAAATTTAAAAAAAACAGAACTGAAATAAAAAAAATTCAAGCCAATTATGCCTACAGGCCTGTACAATCTTACCTTTTCATATTAATTTAGTCAGTCGGCGTCTAAAAGTAATCCAACTTTATTTGCAGACTGGTTATACGTGAATCACAGATCTCCATTGTTTTTCCATGTCCCAACGACTGATTTGAATTGTATATACTTCGTCAATTTTATGCAGGAGCACGAACAAAAGACATACGAACATAATTCTAAATCCGTGTTGATTTGAATAGATGGCACCTGCAACTTTTTAAAGTTTCACCCAAGCTTTGAATTTCATTCATTTTTAAACGATGTCTCTGAGAAACAAAATGCTTCTTGATACAAATCCATTTGCACTTCCATTACGTCCATGTATGTCTGTATTTGCTGGCGGAAATTTGTGACAGCGATTTGCTTGCATTGTGTGCACAGTTTGACCTATGTTAATTTCAGTGAAATATAAAAACTATTTTTTCTGAGGGTGGAAATATGTCTTACATTTGTGTTTTCTTGTCCAGATTCTTTTTAATTGCCAACATTTTGTAATATAACATTTTTGGCATTTCACTATTACACACCAAACCTGTTAAATTATATCATTAAATTATCTCTGATGTATTTTTCTACTGCATGTAACGCAATCAAAACCACTCCCATGCTAACTATTTGGACTCGTCCGATTAGAATGTTGTGAGCGCGTGTCAGACGACTGAAAGGACTGTGCCAAGATTTTCCACCACAGGGGCCATACGCTATGAGTTTAAACAACGATTGATCGATGACAATCAGTATTTAGTAATAATTTTGTGGATAATAGAATAGAAATAATGTTCAAGCGACTGCCGTCTATTGCGAATTTTAGGATAGTTGAGATGGACGACTTTCTACATTTTAGGGATCACGCTAACGCCTTCGCCCTAAAATAAACTCGCCCACCACAGGTGTCCTAAAATTCGCAATACGGCAGTCCCTTGAACATTATTTCTTAAATAAATGTATTGAGCAGAATTGACCTTGGTCTAGAAAATAATGCCTCAATTTTTGTTTACAACGATTTCAGTAGACTTATTTGTCTGTCCAACCGTAGGAAATCTTATAACAAAAAGTACAAGATATGTATTTCCGAATTTATTTTAAAATATATATAAAAGTAGATGGAAAAGTAATTTGACGATTGGATTGTGATCATAACACACTACACATTTTTATTATCGATCATGAACAGTTTTCGTAAAAAAATCAAAGTTTCTATGTAAAGTTTTCCAATAGGCATTTTCAGACTGGCTGTCAATTCCGCCTACATTCGTTGAAAAACCAGGCGATAGACTGTTTAAATAGCAATGTCGAGGAGTCCGATATTACAGTCTTAGGTACGGAACATAACTTTATTCATCATTCAAGGCTAGTAACACTTAAGTTACTTTGATCTTGCCAAACGAATTGAAAACATTGTATCTTGTCATTTATCCAAAATGCTTTGAGAATAAAGACACATTGAGGCTCGGTCTCGAGTGAATAAAAGCAGCTCAATTGAGCAGCACGTTTGCCTTTCCACATACAGCACAGTTTTAGAACACGGGACTCTGGCTAACCAGTGGTTATTAAAAGTAATATAAGATGGCCACTGTGCGAGAAAACAAATCTTCATTCAAGTCTTAATTCGATTTCACACGGCTAATTACGTCCTCAACATGTCTTAAAGTGAGACGTCTGCATTATACTTTAGTGGTATTCCGACAAAAATCATTTTAACTCAATTTGACTGCATTACTATCATAATAATAATATGGTCTAGTTTTATTTCTGACAAGTGTCATACGAACCCCATTTCATAGTTGCATGTGGTTAATTCCCCACAATGTAAGTGTATAATACTACTGTAATGCAGCTATATAAAATGCTCTGCCCATGGTGGCGAATTTTAGATGACATTGGAATGTCACTCTTCAAGATGGCTATCATTGCAGTATTATGACAGTTTTCGAGTCGCCATATCGAGTAAGCCATGTAAAACATGTCAAAATATCAAATATTTCATTTTGAATTTAAAAACTGTAAATATCGTGTTTTAAACTATGTCCGATATAGTTATTTACCAATATTCATAAAGATCAATGTCAAGTTTTTCGTTTTGGCGAGCCACAAGCACTATGTGTTCTGTTGACCGTTTTTTGGTTCATGTAATGTATTATACGCTGATGTAAAATTGAACAGCTGATGTAAATGACGTAGCTATTTGAAAAAGAGGTAGCAAAAAAAACTTTTTATGCAAAATATTTTTTTTGTAAGTTTTAGAAAAAAATTATTTAGTTCTTATTGTTCTGCAGAAAATGACGATTCAGAATATATATACATGTGTTGAAAAATTCACAGTAGTTTAGAAGTAAAACGGTGAAATGTAAAAACACTGTTATGGGGTTACCGTATCCTTAACTTGAGTTATACCTTGATCACCGAGCTCAGTGCAGATATTTTCCTCTGATAGATCGGATGATCGCCTCACTGCTGTTAAGTGATCGATGTGGTGTGAGTGTCACAGGTAACTCTAAAATTGTCTTCAATTTAAGTAGGTTAACCACCTGTTGCTGTCTGGTGCATTCCACAAGAATGTCACCAAAGCACAATTTTGGTTACATTTCTAGAGTCCCTGCGTTACTTATAACTGTTTTGGTCAACGCAAAAGGTAATATTTTAGCTACAGACTTTTCACTTTGAATACTTATTACTATGAATTTAGGCACGTTTTCTTTTACTTTTTTTTCACTGTTTGTAGGGGGGTTTGAGAAGCCCGCATAGGGCGTAAGTGTTTCACCACCCATGTTCGCCCGCCACGGAGTGCCAACAAAAGAGGTAGGTAACGAGGATTCCAGGAATTTTATCTTAAAAAGGAAACTTAAAAAATATATTTTTCGTTTTTTCATCCCACGGCCAACAAGCTGTCTCTTTCTCACCTCATACGATCTACCGAGAAAGCGGGGAGGGGGTATATTCTGCAGGGCCTGCTGATTTTCAATCCCCCCCCCCCCCCGTAGATCGCGCAAATAGGCGGAGAAAATGTCAGAAGACAACAATATTCTTGCTTTGCAACTTTGGTTATAGCGAAAAAAGAGGAACACAATTTAACAGTGAATATTTGGACATCTGTCCATTACTACTGCAAATAAGTAACATAATCAGGGACACCACGTGAAATGAGTTTCTCAAACATCACCTAGTGATTTACGCGGTCAAAAACCTTACAGGCATCGAGAAATCATACATATACCGGACTATTGTTACCAATGTAAACATGTAGTCTCCTTTAACATATATACATTGGTCAGTAGAGCGATCACTTTTAAAATCTAACTGAAATTCATCTTCGAAGAAGAACAGATCCAAGTTCTTTCCATTGAAGAGTGACGATGGTTATGGGCCTATATCAGTGAGACAATGACTCATTTATTGATGTAGACAGCTCTTACCTGGCATACTTAACGTGTTCATAACACAACTCACCATTGCCCGCGTCTTAAATAATTGACAAAATAATATCACAGTTGTTGCTGTATTCCATTTATCCTGTCATTGGTTGATAAAATAATCCTTTACTTTTTCACTTTTCATATAATCTAGAACTATTTTATATTGTTGTGAATCCATAACGCTGGGAAAACAAAAGGCACATTCAGCTTCAACCTTGAGTAAATGGATTAGGTCTATTGAGCATACATTTTTACTTTACGTACAGTGAAGCTTTATAAAATCTGACTCTGACCAGTCAGTCGTGCCTTCGACCAACATACGATACCCTATGTGTAGGAAAACAACTCTTTCTTCAAGTCTTATTGTGTCTTAATATCGCTAATTACGTTCTGAAAAGGTCTTAATGTGAGGCGTCTCCACAGCAAACTTATTTTAACTTAGTATAAATGCATTCCTGAATAAATGAACTATGAATTATCATGGTACAGTGGATAGGATAATGCACGGATGACGGGAGTTGTCAATTATTTGCGAACGAGGCACCGAAAACAATGTTTATTCAACACACAAAATGATTGTGTCAACAATAAATTACAAGTTTACACCCTCATTACAAAACTGACGTTATTTGATGCTGTTCTGGATGAATCCATTTTTAAATGTGGGTAGGTAAACATTTTAGCCAATGAGCGATAATTTATTTTGACAATCCGTGTTCCGGATAAAACTCTCAAAGTTATCCTTCAGATAAAATTACAAAAAATGATTTAACGATCATAAGCAACACGATTCTGTTACGAGTTGAACTCGAAGTGAAATGTGCTACCAAAGATGTGTGACGTTTGGAACAGGCGATTTTACTGATCTGTGAAGCATGTGTAGGAGACATTATTGCGGAGGAAGATATTTGATTTTGAGCAGGACTGAGAGAGAAACTATTTGAACATCCTGGTTGTGTGCTAGCAGATTTGTGGGAGACAGGTGAGTGCAAAATCCGACTGAAGGCTCGTTGCTGCTCAACACATGGAATCTGGACATAACTTGCACACTTGCCTTGTTTCTATGACCTGTACTCGACATGATGCCCTGAAACTCAACATCAGAGTCCTTTAGCAAGGGTCAGAAGTGGCCCGTACACACCTATAGCTAAGCTTTGAGAGATGTCCGACATCATATTTGACAGTGTTTTGTTTAACGTACCAACACTCTGCCTTTTCACCGGGGTTGTTCAGTCGCCGCTGAAAAATTTGGAAGTTTACACCCTCATTACAAAACTGACGTGATTTGATGCTGTTCAGGATGAATCCATTTTTAAATGTGGGTAGGTATAAATTTTAGTTAATAAGCGATAAGTTTTTTTGACAATCCATGTTCCGGGTAAAAATCTCAAAGTTATCCTTAGACACATTTTATCTATACTTAAAAAAGATTAAAAATAAATGTTTGGTTATGCATTATGTCACCTTTTTTTAACCTTTAAACCCCATGTAGTAAATCTGTCTGTGTTTTGTTCGTGTCTGTTCATTCTGATTTGGTCAAATTCGTTTGTCGTATTTTTAAATCTGGAAGAATCAAGAGTTGCTCTGTACAACTAATGAAGGTTTCAAAACCCATTCTCCTCCCCCAAAAAACACCATCATTCGAATCTATTTCAAGCGTAAACTCTAGCTAAAAAGTAAGTGAACAATTAACATGAATGACTGAATGAATATTGTTTTTTCATCAGGGCGATAAGATATAGGTTAAACAATACAGTTTGCCACCAGAATCTGTAACTATCGTTCAGCAAGATCGGCTTCTTGGTGGATGTCGCAACGTCATACTGTTCTTTTTTAAAGATTCCGTTGGCAAATTTTATTGTTTATCCTATATCTAATCGCCCGGATGTAAAAACAATATTCATTCAGTCATTCATGTGAATTTTTTACTTACTTTGTCTGTTTTTGCTCCATAACAGCAAGGTTGATTGATTCAATGATTGGTGTTTTACGCCGTGCTTAAAGGTATCTCACTTGTATGACGGCTGTATATTCCAACAATAATTGACACTTACACAACCGAGATGTTAAGCGTTTCTATAATGTTGAAAAGTTCATTTTGCTCCAAGTAAAGATAGCATTGTTTCTCTCAAACAAACTGCACTTACCCAGAGGTCGTATAACAGCAAGTTCTATCCTTTGCAACAACCAATACTTTATATACAACTCATCCACGGTGGAGTCTGTCTGTCTGTCTCCAAGGTTGGTCCAGGGTGTATCTTGGTTGCTTTTCAATTTTTTTTCTTACAACGTTGTTCTATATAAGTAAATGTGCAACATAGATAAACTTTCACGGAATTATGCAAATGCTTTCGATAACTGATGCAAATTATCTTTTTGTCTCTATCTGTCCGGCCTGTATCCTCTGGGGTTGCTTGTTCGATTCCCGAGGACCGTTTGTGTGTTTGTATACCAGCAACAAACGGAAGATCGTGGGTTTTCTGGTTTAATTCACTAACCGGTATTCATCCCAGAATAATGCTGACCAGTGACCATGTAAGTGAAATAAGGCCATGTTATCCCTATTAGTGCGATTGAGGAGGATATCACTGTGGCCCTTCTGTCTGCGGGTAATAAGGTGATCGATGACCTCCTAAATCATTTCCTGCAGATTCATCATGATAGTTATGGGGAAGAGAAGACAAAGATGGAGGTAACTGCAAATAACGAGGTGGGCGGAGTGACAACATGAAGACTGGAGGAGCGTTTGTGCCACCATCTTGTTATCCACCAACCCTGTTTCTGTTAAACAGGTTAGTCAAGTTGATGAAGGTGAGTGTCTGAATAACTCAAGCTTGGATATATCCACTAAGGAAAAGTTATCTAGACAGTCACTCCCCTTTTCGGCATATTTCTCAGATTGAAATGAACTGGTTTACGCTGATCTCTTAGGTGGACAGATATATATACCTGGCAATATATTCAGCATGTCAAGGCTGGTTTGAGATTAGCTGTTATAGATTCTGATACAGTTCTTGTAACTTTATGCCACGATCCTTTGTCCAGCAACCAGTCCAATTGCCATAAATGGAATAATAATCGTGTCAGTTGTTATCCTCTTCAGACCTGTAGTAGTATTTGTTGTGTGACTGACGTTGTTGGAATGACTATTGTAGCGCTTTGTTTCCAACTGGTCACAAATCTGCTTCCGGTTCCCCTTTTTTTAGCTTAGAAAGCGCCAGAGCACCAACCACCCGCCAGTATTAAAGTAGATTTGTTTACTAATAAATACATCTTTAAGAAATCGATCAGAAACTATGTCATAGAATTGTACTAATAACTTAGTTTCTGAATGAATGTTTTTCATGCACTTGTTATGTAATTGCACCATTTTATCGGCACTGTATAAAGCGTTGATCTAGACTGTAATTGGCCCAAGGCCCGTGGACTATGTATGAAATAAAAGTTTTTTTCAAAGATTTTTCTTCAAATGTTTCCAATAAGAAAGGTAGGTATGAAACATTGTTTGTATAAAAGTTTGTTTGATAAATGTTTTTAGGATTGAAGAAACACCTCCCTCTGTTATCAAAAGAATAACGCTACACTTTAGTTTCTGCGACTGAAACTCTTGAATAGGGACCAACTCCGGTCTGGAGTTACCAATAAGCAAAAAAAGCACGTGCTTAGAGCATCAATCGAAGGGTGAAAGGAGAGGGGCATTATACAAATTCCAAAATAAACATTATTTCCATCTTTTTAGCCAAAAGAATCGCTCCGCTGCATTACAATTATATGTCACCAGTATCCGGAAGAAAAAACAGTGAAACACCTCAGGCTTTTGGTTTGTCTGTCATAAAGCCCAAAGTACTATTCGAGCAGAACATTTAAAATTGTTGATAGAGCGTTGAGCTTTACACCACATGTTACAATTTTGGTCAAATTAAGTTCGATTGTCGATACCATGAAGCGAATGTTGGAGTGCACAAGGAAATAAAATTTTTAACGAAATTATACCGTTTATATCAATTTATTATTTTTATTTTAAAAAATATGTTCTTTAAAAAGTATTCATACGGTAAGTGGCATAGCCTGTTTTTACTCCATATCAAAGAGGACAGGACAGAACAATCCAACATTCGTCAAATATTGCAAGTGTGTGGCGCTTATAATTTCTAAACAAGGTAACCAGTAAATAATGATATGATTGCATTGATTGGCAGAATGATCCTTGCGGAAATATCTGCAACACAATTTGCAGTTTTCAAAAAGGAAGACAATTAAGTTGTATTTCACAATTCTAATATAGTTTAATATATCTGCTACCGTTATGAAAGTGTTTTACTTTACCACAACGAGCAACATACACAGTTTTCTTAGGCAGATCTAAACTTCTGTTTTTGACCGCTCGTTGAACCTGTCCTTAAAAAATCTGGGTTTATTTAGCTTTAATTGGCACTTCGCATGCGAACGAATCGAACATGTTAGCCATATTTATATTGCACCCAACGGATCGGCATGACTGAGGTACAGGTATATGTCGATCGCTGGTTATACCATCGTTCTTAGATAGGAAGAGCAAGCATCACATACCTCCCAACAACAGTAGTCCAGCAATCTTTTCGTTAACGTTCTGCTGCAACCCTGGCTTGATTGTGAGGATAAACGTGTTTCTAAGTCCCTTGTTATACAGCAAATAAGTCGGGACAGCATATGTGTATGTATAAAGAGGCTATCTTATAACCCTTGGATATGTAGGATTACCAGTAGCATTGAAAGATTTCGCAAATTGTTTGCCCAAGCCAGGCTACAAAAATGCAAATCTCGCCATGGTCCTTTTAACTTAAACAAAGGCTAGGCCCACAAATTTTATTCTCGCTATACCCCCACTTCCTTGAGGGAACAAGGATTGGCTGAATGATGATGATGGGCAAAATCTGCTTTTTTGTCGGCAGAATCACAAACCACTCAGTCAGAAAAAACAACTGTTGAACAACTCTCACGAAGTCTGTCGTGCCAGGACATGCCTTTACAGAAAAGTTATAAAATCCTATAAGATCCTATCGAAAAAAACTTCGTCTCCGTCTGGAAACAGACAAGAAATGACCTTACCAAATCAAGCCATAAACAAAGGTTTCACGTGCCTTTGACACATGTGCTTTTCTGGAGAACCAGTAAACCACATAAAGGAGACTACCGAGGATTATCGCTTGTTCATTGAGGAAATTTCCTGAGGTACTGCCAGGACATGGAAAACTGAACAACAGTTGGTGATCACATTGCGCTCTTAGCACTGGCTATGGAATATAATGCACAGTTCCTGGTGGTGTCTGCCACAGGAAAAGACCACCCATGTCTAGTCTCCAACTCTGGAATATGCTACAGTGAGATGCAACTTTTTTCGATGGCATATTTTCTGGAAAGCGCAGGAGAGCATTATATTAGCATGTTTGTACAGCAAACAGATCTGAGCACCATTGTTGAATTTTTACATGATGGATGCGTCAAGAACACACTTGAAAAAGATGAAAGCCTTGTCACTCCTGATGATACAAAATGTGTTTCTTCACAGAAGGATAGAGTGCAGGCTTTGTCAGTTTGGGATGATGTTCGTCGTCCGTGTTCTCCAGTATTGCACACACAACACCAGTATGGCTACAGAATTTTTTTTCACAGTTCCGTTTCTCTATCTCCTTCGCTTATTCTACTTCCACTCGGACTTTTTGATTCGAACCAGATCCTGATAGCGTTCGAAGATTTGCGGCAGCTGCGGGGCGCAACAGTGGACTTGACCTAGAAATAACAAGAATCTTGAACAACAGTCGATGGTATTCGACGTAGCTGTTTCTGAGTCCCAGTGGATATGGGTGGTATAAATTAACAACTATTTGGTGGATACGACAGCCGTGACGATGAGCAACTTGTTTTAGATAATATGTATTTGCACTAATTTGTTTACTTAGTGGGCAGGTAAAACATACTGATGTTTATATTTATATTTCATTAAAAGTGGTATTCAGTATTATATACTTAACAATCTGTTAATGTCAAATATAAATGGTTTAGTTGGAACTGTAAAGGTATGGTGTAATTTCAAATTTGTTTATAATTTTGTAAATCGCCATCAATTACAGTGTATTAAGTAAGCTTATGCATGTGGACTTTGTTTGCTATATAAATAAGAATTGTTCAGAATCAAATATCACTGAGCATGTATTACAAATCAGAGAAGCCAGATAAATGCTATATCTCATAGCAAGCCAAAGCTGTGTGAAGTCTTTGTGTCGAAAGTCGAATATCAGACGTTAGTCACTCATGATATTCACATTTGAATGTGTGATAAATATGTTGAATGTTTGACGAATGTTTTTTGAATATCAGTCGAATGTTTTTTAAATCTAATGCTCGAATATCGCTACATGCCGAAAGTCGAATATCGGGCACAGCTGAAAGCCAAGCCTAAATATAGGCCCTATAAGTTGTGTGTGTTGGCATAAAATGACAGGTTTTTGTCACAATTTCTTTTTTTCCTGTTTCGGCTTGCTTAAATAACCTCTGTACGATGTTTAATGCTGAAACATGCTGTTAATCTGCTCGACGCGAACCAAAAGTTTGCGTGGAATATTTTATTCCACATATATATTATGTCGACATTTAAGTTTTTTGCTTCGGTGTTATTTGCGTAAATGTCGATGTGAGTGGCTAAACTGTTTAATATTTTTTGTTAGTCTTACAAGATCTCCGACTCTCGCACGTAATCTGCCGTCCAGCGGATAGTCTCGCGTGACAAGACCCTCCTCGCGTTACTTTCGAAAAGCCAACCGCCAGAGGGTCTGGTTTCACTACAGGTTATATTTTGCAAATATGATATGGCCCGATTATCGAACAGTTGCTTTTCTG
>JAQQZZ010123329.1:0-14377 GCA_030265115.1 Mopalia vespertina
CACAATGCATCCTGCTACTTGAGATGCCGCTGTAGGGCAATTACACGATTTGAAGCCTTCTAACTCAGTAGCTAGATTAAGGTCTAGACTGCACGGATTCTTACACTGCTTGGCTCACAAGCCGTCTTTTGAGTGGATTTGTTTGTGTAAAACAATAAATTAATCCACCAAATCATCTCAGCAGATTGTAATTTTTTCTCTCTCGTAACGTATAGCTGACTGTCTGGAATGAAGTCATAAAACGGATAAACATAAATATTTTGAAATTCTAAAGTCTTGCTCCTATAAGAGACATCAAGGCCTAATATATTTTCACTGATTAGTTTACAGTACTGAAATGTTTATATCATTTAGAAGCAGAAGATCGCGCGATTTAAATTCACTTTTTATCGCTTATTTATTGCAGAAAAATTCATTATACCGCGAGTTGTTGGCATATTTAGAAAATGCTTTAATAAAACATTTTATTTGTAATAAATCGTGTATGGAAACCTCGAATTTCACAGTTATTTTTTCTTAAGTGAAGGCTTTATTTATGGGAAACGTTTGAATTAGTTTATCGATGTCTTTCTTTTTAATTTAAATGCATACTGTACAGATTAGCACAGGGTTAATCAGTCTTTAAAATTAATACGTAATACAAAAAGATGTATCACGCGTCATTTTGATCGTGACCCGAAAATCACGCAAAGAAAGCTATGATTGTGTCAGTGAGTAGTTCATACATCTTATCAGCCAATACTGAATTCATAATACATCTACATGGATACCATCGAACCTTTATTGCTTGGGTTTTCGATGTTTTACATATATTAGTGGGATTAAGTTGTCCTTAAAGACATCTCATCAATCGTTTAATTTTCCTTAGGTGGAAGTCAACTGAGACTGATGCCCTGTGTAAAATCATTTACAGTGATACTATGAGTCCTTAAATGAAGATTTGCATGCCGGTGAATACAGATTGAGCACCACTATATATATATATTATATAGATGAAGAGAGAAAAATTTGCTTGCCCCAAAGGGATTCGAAACCGGGACATTGGGCTATAGAGGTTTACGGCAAATTAAATGAGTCCCGAATTCTAACCCAGTGAAGACGGCGATTTTCTCTCTACATAAAGCACGGACACTTAGCTTAGCTTTTTATCTAAATTGTTGCTTTTCACCGTTGAATGTCTCTAAATATCTGTATTATATTTGTTTTTCCTGGGATAGAACAAGTCATATTGACTTTATTCCCGCCTATTTATTTCTAACCATAGCATGTGTTATTTAAATATTCCTTATTTGGTGAATAAACAAATAAAAATAAAAACCAAGACACAGGGACGCTAAATTAGCATCTTCTTGATCTAGATATTACTTACAATTGATTATTGCTTGAGTTAGTCCAAAAGATTAGTTCTGGCATAAATATATATTGAATAAATGAATGCTTGCCTCCACCGAGATTCGAACCCAGAACCTTTGGGTCTCAGGCCCAGTACTCTACCGACTGAGCTACAGAGGCTCACGGCCAGATGGGGGTATCGAAATGTTAAAAGGGGGCGTATAGGAGGCGGTCCTTCGATGTCAAAACGGTCGAGATTAATGCCCTCTTCAGAAACGTCACAATGGATAAATGTGTGACGTCATTTAAAAGCACCACCATCACGAATTTTGTGACGACAGAGGACCGCCTTTCAACGATTGCCAATTTTCCGCGCCTACCATTGAAAGCCTTGCCATAATATCTTCTCTATTTGGATATTAATTTTGCCTTGGTAGCTGACATTTAGCACAAAAAGGATGATATTATTTGAATTCATATTTCAACAAGTCTAAAACATTTTGGAGTATACCCTTACCAGCAATACATCAATCTCCACCAGAATTTCCGGTCTTCGTACTTGTAGGCCGGGAATTTGGGTAGATATTGACAATACGTATACTCGTCATGCGAAGAAATCAAATCGGAAACTTCTGAACATGCTTGCTAACTGCAATCAACCAATCAGGGGAGGTAATAATGATGGTAGTCAGGGTATGCTCCGGCTTACCTCCCTTTTATGGATGTGCTGAACTCTGCACCGCATTCCATTCCTAATTTCCTTGTATATGTAGAGGATATTTTTGCGTAACTTTGACCTAAGACGGCTGCTAATTGCCGTGCTAATAATTTGTGATGTGATATATATACTTGTTTCAAGCAGAAAAATTTTCACCTCGAGTTGAATTAAATTCAATTTGGGTTGTCTTGCTGTATGGAATTTTGTGTCATTATTTTCTCTTATATTTTACACTTAACTATATTTTGCATCAGATGTTTTTATTATTTGTTATGGCTGTTATATTAACGTCGCATTTATATTACGCACTAGTAGGCCTACATAGACGGCAGTACTGTGACGTTAGCAGGGGCGGATTTGGGAGGGCTTAGGGATCATCCCCTATACCTTTCACTCTTTAGAATTCAAATAATCTTATATTTCAAAATATTGTTTGCAACAATACTTTATCTTTTAATTGTTATTCTATTTTATGAATGGGAGCGGGGCGGATCTAAAAAGACAAAAACCTGGAATTGCCAGGGATACGATCCATGATGAGATTATCTATCCAGATGGCTGAGTTGGTTGACTGTAACGATATGGGTGTATTCACAGTCCTGTACTTGCTGCATCGGTCACACTTACATATAGTCCTGTACAGGCAGAGTAAATAACACAGATTCTAACGGCGTGCGGTCTAGTCTGTTATGTTTGTTGTCACTGGAATGTAATTGTAATTGTTACCACACATCTTTGACATTCCAGAGACAAACATCAGGTTTTATTTCACAGACGTTTCTCTAATGCAAAAAACATCTTCCAAACAATCTATACATAGTTCACCTGTTTTTTCTCTGTGTGTATGTGAAGGGTATCATATGCTGTGATTGCCATCTATTGTGTCGTTATTCCTTTTTATTTTTTTACCAAGTTTACCGTTTTAGGGTTTGACCTTGAAAACGTTTAGATTACTTTTTTCCTCTTTTTCCTTTTCAAAGACTCCTGTACAAACGTTAAGGACATTGTTTAAGCTTGCCGGCGGCACTTCCTAACCTAGCGGACATGTGATATGTAAACCAGTTAGTGTCCCGTAGCGACGTTCAGGGAAGAAGAAAGGCTGGGAAACCCGATTTTAAGCATTCTTAGATAAATAGTTATGTTTTGTCCTCTGAACTTTCTAGTAGATAACTATTTCCATGTGTGGTGTCCAATGTTCTACAATGACATTAGGCCCTTTCGGTGTTGTACATTCTCTGTTAGCTACATGTATCTTCCTTTATGAATCCATCTCAATGTGTAATTCGTTTGTCACAAAAGTGAATAGATATTTTTTAGACTTGCCTCAAGGAATAAAACAGCATACATAAACTCGCATTCAGTTAATATACGGAGCCAGAGTAGGTCATTAAAACGAAGAAAAAAAAATAATTAAAAATGTCCAATGAATATGAAATTAAAACAGCCTTTCAGAAGGTTTAGATGTTTAACCGATATTTATTATCTACAATAGGTAATGACTGCAGGTAATGGTATCTATGACCACATTTCCTCCTACACATTTGCCCAGGATATTTAATACATGCATGTAGAGAACCCTTATTTAGATGGACCAGGAATGGTCTAACTCTCCTGGCGCAGTCTACCTGGTTCCCGGGCCTCCCTGCACATCACAGGTACACGCTCACTAATCAATGCTATAGTATCGATTGTCCCCGTTAATCATGACTCATTCACAAAACATGCATGTGTCGCTGCTGCAATGCAACAGCAGTGGGAGGTGTATCAGACCATGTCCGTTTCCAGGGGCGGTTTGTTAGGAATTCCCCTCATACCCAACAAGCCGACATTAAGTAAAACACGTCAATAACCCAACGCTTTGAGATCTTGATTTCCTAATGCAAAAATAAAAAAAGCAGTTTTCAGGTATGATGACAATGAGGAATAATTGATAACGTCATTATTAATGGCATGACTCAGGTGTAATATGACTCATAGTAAGCCAGTCAGATTCATCAGAATGGTATTATGTATAGGCCTACTTTGTTTGAATGGCGGTTCCATAATCTAGAATGGTTACAATTGTTATTTGAGCTTACAAGGTGTGATGTCCAATGACTCGTTTGAGACGTTTCTTTGTTTATTTGATTCATTGAATTGGGCTTAACGTCGTACTCAGGGGTTTATTTCTCTTCTATGGCGACCGATTGTCTACTTATACTCTGCTTTACTTAATGAAACCCGAGAAAAAAAACACCTTACCGATTGCCGGAGCCACACTGCATGCGGTTGACAGAGGCAGTCCAACACTGTGAGAGAAACATCGAGGATCAGGAGGCCGACGGGCTAACCACTGTCGCATTATCAATGTAAAAAATACCCCTGGCTAAGTAAGGGCAGTTTGTTTGAAGAGTAGCAATGCTGTACTTACTTAGCATTGGAAGAAAATTAACTTTCCAACATTATGGAAACGCTTTACATGTGCTACTGTCAATTATTGTTGGAATACACCGCCGTCATATATGTGAAATGTCCTTAAACACGGCGTAAAACACCAACCAATCAATCAATGTAAAAAAATAAAATCTGAAGGCATTAATCGGGGCCCTTTGGGTGATAGGGCCGACCGACTACCAACTGAGCTACGACGGTCCATGACTCTTCAGCCAAAATTTGATAATATCGTGCACATAGGAAACCATAAATAGACACAAGTGTAACGGAAATTTGTAAAAGACAATATATTAGTTTATTTTCCATTAATGTATTGTTTGAATTAAATTATAGTTTATACTATAGTGATTTTTCCTCCACTTGTTTTGTATAGAAAGACGCCATGCTATTTGTATTCCTAAACTGCCGGACTAGTGCCTAACAATTTATATATATGAACTATCTGTTCGATTTAGAGACTTGATTTAAAATAAAAAGCGATGTGGGTGATTTTGAGGATTCCACGCACGTGCCATATACGCTAATCTGTTTCATTTGGCCCAAAACAAATTAAATTCGATCTGAGATAAAGACCCAAAGAAATGTGAAGCTTATACGTAAATCCCGCTTTGGGCGAAATGTAGAGGATTTAATGTGTGTATACAGAGGTTTTAAAGGGGCGGAAATGGACCATACATTCACACAGCTAATGATTATTCAGTTATATATTTTATGTTTCAAATTTCTTGCTATATAAATTGAACTGTGGCTTGCGACACTAGCGTCTTAAATGTGCGTTTGCGCATCTGTTATTTTCTGTATCAAGGTGAAACCTTTTAGACGATTGTGTTCAAAAGGCTGTTTTAGGTTGATACGGGGGATAGGGTTTTCGACGACTATGAATAGCTAGAGAACAACAGGTCGAATGACTCATCTCAACTCCGGTCAATAAATGTCCAACATACTCCACCTCCGACTGGTACCGTGGGCAAGAAAACCAATTCTCAATTGGAATACGGCCATTAATTTATCAGGCTGAATGAAATACATTTGTTGCACTGCTTAAATTCAACATGCATGTCCATATTGCAGAGATACAATCGTGACTGGGGCATGCAATCAACAGCTGGGACAGACGCCAGCGTCTCTTCTAGAACATTCCCAGGCTGATGATGGGAGAAAAACTGCAGTCTATAACGGACTACCATACCATCTATCATTTCATCCGACAAATAGTCATTCTTCCGGCCTTTGCTGCGAAATATCATAAGGCACCAGGGAAATCATTTGATATCAACCAAACATGTTATTATAGAGCTGTCTGTTTGATTGAAAACAGGCGCCAAAGTCCCATCATTTGCTGAGATTCAGTCAGTTTCTCGCTTTATCCTCAACTATTCATTAGACTAATGAATTCAGACAACCTATAACTAGCCTTTGTGGTACCAATTGTTCTCACTATTGTTTGGCCTTTGTTTATTCTAGCAAAATAGATTTTACCTTTCTATAAAAAAATTTAAAAAAAGAAAAAACATTATTTTAGAAGAAGTTTTGTTTTACAACGTGTGCAGTCAGAAATCCAATTTGAACTAAGTAGCCGATTATAACAAACTAATTAGACTGTTTGATCATGCCGTTCAACCTCACCTTACTCAACACGTAAGAGCGAAAATAATAAACAACAACCTACATAGCTTGGGCCATTTTGCATTTGGTATCCTCGTGCGGCAACTCTATAGGTGGGAAAATGCGAGATACGAACAGCATACAAATAGACCAAACTTCGAACTGCTAGAATATGCTGACCGTTAATGACCCAGACCCAAAGCCTCGATCTTGTATCTGTCTGCAAGAATGACTTACAGTGCTCAGTAAGCCTACGCAATGGATGTATTTGGTGTATTTTCGCCTCCTCGCGTTTGCAAGCTTTTTAATATGTTGCTCTGGTGGTTTCTCAAGATTTAATTGGTCCTCTTGAGCTCAAAATATATTCTTTAACCCTTTGCTTTACGGCTAAAAACTCAAATTTATTGCTAGTGACAAAATTGATTAGAAATTTTCATTACAAATAGTTTCATTTGAGCCTATAATTTAGTCATTGGAAAAGGTCGTCTGAGATTAATGAGAACCGACTCTGACATGTGTTTCTATTGTCGTAGTTTGATGTGTACAACCACTGATCGATGAAGTAATTGTGTATTACATGCTAATATCTGTCTGTACTCATTAGATCTATTGATATAATCCCATCTACCTGCTGTTAGATCAAAGGAAGGCGATCTTTAAAAGCCTATTTTATACACTTCAAAATTTAACAGATTCTGCGGTGAAAATTCCTTATCTCTGGAAAACTGTAAGGTAGACAGTGTGGTCATCAAATTTCGCCCTAGATTATTTAACATGTTTTCCGAAAGATACATATTTTTGTTTTAATACGATTTATAAAATTTAGACAAAAAAAACGTCCATTTAAATTATTTTATTATTTTTATTCCAAAATTTCAAAGACAACCATCTGTATTGCACTTGCAATCGAATTAGCACAACCGTTAATTAGTTAATTTAAAAAGCGGAACTGACGTCATTGTGCGAAAACACGGTGGTTATATCATCTAGTCGTGGCTGTCTCCTATTGCCTGCACTGGTGGGTGCTTTCATATAAAGCCGAAAGTGGGGGTTCCGTCCCCAAGCATGGCAGGACGAATGGAACAGTTCGACAAAGGGAAGATTTTTTTCTCAAGTTTAATCCATCTGTTCCTAATCAAAATATGTATACGTTTAATTACAGGAGAGCTGAATTACTTTACCACCGTGTATTTTCTGGGCATGTCCAAACTAATATGTATTTGAAGAGGTTTGGTCTTCATGACACTGGGTTGTGTGGCGAGTGTGAGGTAGAAGAGACCATGGAACATATACTGTTTAAATGTGATAAATACAGGGATTATAGAGAAATCTTATTTATACAGTTGCAGCAGATAGGTATAGTTAACCCTAACATGACTACAGTGTTTAGAAGTGACATGTGTGAGAGATTCAAAGTGTAGTTGTGATGTTGTGTTGTTGTTGTTTGGCGGGGGGGGGGGCGACTTAACTAAAGTCGCGCTCAATTTTATCACCTATCGTTATGGCGCAAATCATTCATCCGAATGGAGCCACCATTCAACTCAACCACCACCACCACCAGAACAATCACAGGACGCAATACAAAAATGTAATATATATTACCATTTATTTATTGAGTGCAGCGAAAGAAAACTGTGCTGGCCCCCCTGATGGGACCAGGGCAACAGGAAACGCCTTCACAACCGCCACTTGTCCTGGTATGTATTGATATTTGGTTCACTGTATCGATTATTGAAGTCCTACTTTTCACGTAAGTAACGAGTGCTTCCATTTTCAACAAAGATACTTCTCTGTTAAAACCATTTGGTAAATTATATAGCTTTATTTTTTAAAAAAACATGACCCACTTTAGCTGGGATAAAAAGTTAAGTTTGTTTTATTGCCTACTAAAACATGAAAAAACAATTTACAGAAAACCAGGATTCGTACTTTTGTAAGTAATTGTTACTTTCTTGTATTTAAGTGTAGTGTATATATATATATTTAGCTAGAAGTCAGCCTTCTTCCGGTTAATTTATGTACGCCTGCATAATATTACAAAAACACGCATAGATAAAACACATACTCGAGCGCCAGAATGCTGCGTCTGTGACCTTGATCTGACCTTAGGTTGACCTTTGACTTCGAGGTCAGGTCAGGGGCGTCTGGATGTACTTAATGCAATATCCTCCTTTCTTGTTAGAGATCCTATGCACGCACGGAAATAATTTAATAATGGATACTGTTTCATTAGTGGAAGATGGACTAAACATTCGCCGCGCCTCTCCTCGAGTCAAGCTTATCAATTATTTTAAGCTCATTGTCGGTGGCCCAGTATGGTATGGGGTGAAGAGCGCTACCTCAAGTAACACCTTCCCAAGGGACTACGGAAACAAGGGCATACCTAGTCAACAGACTCCCCCCTCCCCCGCGCCGTCCCCTCCCCGCCTCTCCCCAACCACCATCTTTATAACTCTGCTTTTTAAAATATATATTTTTTTGTGGAGACAGACGATTTGCTCCTCCATCGGGGTTACAATATATATTTCAGCCTTCTGTAATATATATTACCATTTATTTATTGAGTGCAGGTAAAGAAAACTGTGCTGGCCCCCAGTGTCTTAGGCTAACAGGACGAGCGGACTAACCAAATGAGCTGCGGAGGCTCGCTGTAGAACGACCAGATAACAATTGTGTTATAAGTGTGTGTCTGATCTGATGTTTGACAAACAGACGTCTGCCTACAGATGTAAGGCAAATCGTGATTTAAACTAACTCGGGTAATCTGTTTGCGAAAGCTTTCAGATCCAATGACATACATTTCTGTTGCAAACATTTCAATTACTAACCAGCTGACTTAAATGGCAATACAGTTGACTGAAACCATCGCCGTCTTACCTCCATGACATTGCGTATAGATCACACGGTTATAAATCAGGTCCACATTTTGTAGTGATATTCGGTAAATCACAGTAAATTGTGCGCTTGTCTTGAAAATTGCAACTCTGTCAATACACCTGGACTATGTTAGGATGTCATAAAGTTTCAATTTCCTTTAATCGAAAATTTTTTCCGTCTTATTTTGACTTACATTCCACTTTACACTTTTTTATAAGCAGCTGGATTTATCCGTAGCTGTGGCTTAGAATAGAGACTCACTACGAAACGTGCTGCAAATAACGAGATGGCGCTGGTTTGAAAAGGTTGAAAGGGGAGATGGTATAAGCCTACTTGGTGGTTCCAAAATGGCCCCCAACGTCTTATAGGCTAGCAATCGCGGGGGTGGTTTTTACGAGATTTCCTCCCGGTTTTCCACCGTAATGAGGCAAGGAACAGTGTGAAGTGGATAATCCGTCGTCATATAAGTTAAATACCCTTTACAAAACAAACAAACCAAAATGGCCTCCAATATCTTATAGGCTAGCAGGATCATCGCTCTAACTAAACGCGCTACAGCGGTTCATAGCAGAACGACCAGGCAGCTATATTGACTTTAGCTCCCCAGCTGACTTAGGTGGTGACACATTTGATTAAAACGGTCCCTGTTTTACCTTCATGGCATTGCGTATAGCCCGCTGCGGATTATGCGAGGAATGACATTAAACTGATTTAAACCAACTCGGGTAATCTGTTTTAGATATATCTCAGATCCAATGACACTTATTTCAGTTCAAACGTTAACAGGCTGACTTGGGTGGCGACATTGCTGTTTATAAGGCGATCTTACAGACTCGCGTTATTCTCGTTTTCGCGGTACCACCAGTAAGTTCGACCTTGAATGAGGTATGCATATGCATCAAACTTGTAATTTGTCTTTGCTGGAAACTTATTTACCGTCGCATGGAAACCTATTTACCGTCACATGGAAACCTATTTACCGTCGCATGGAAACCTATTTACCGCCGCATGGAAACCTATTTACCGTCTCATGGAAACCTATTTATTTACCGTCGCATGGAAACCTATTTACCGTCGCATGGAACCCTATTTACTGTCGCATACAATCTAATTAAAATCAGATCTCAAATACGCTCCCCGTGTTTTGTTTGTCGCTATATTGCGATCTAACGCAATCACCCCACCTACAATGTCGAATGTTTTCTTGAATTGACCAATCACAGAGCTGCTTCTCAATTCTGGTTTGTAAAAGCCGAGTATTTCCGCCGAAGAACCGAAGTTTCCTGATTGCGTATTTTTACATGTTCAACGGAAACATGCGCGCACAATCAACAAACACCCTTCAAATAATAAACTTTGAGTGGAATTGCATTTTCCCCTGTATACATGCGACTTACAACATCCACACAGACGAAAATCGGACAACTTCTGCTTGTTTTGGCGGCATTTGGTGTTTACCAGGGCCCCGTGTTATCTGTGTTGTTTTTGGACAACTGAAACTGTGATCTTTCGTGAACACCGGTAAGCTTGGCCTATTTGAACAGTATAAGTAGAGTTATTTCGTTAGATCTCAGTATAGCGACAAACAAAACACAGGGGGCGTTTTTGAGATCTGATTTTAATTAGATTGCCGTCACATGCACACTATTAATATGCGTATACATACACAGCGAATTTCCTATGGCTTAAAAATATGTAAGTTAAGTTTTGGAGTTCATTATGCTCGGAACCCAAAACTGATGAAAATTCTGAAATCCTCTCACAACACGGACCATAGCTGTAGTTGCTCTGTTGAAAAAATATGTCTAAATGGCGACGATCTCTCGACCTCCGGATTTATGTGTGCATTATATTCAATGACTTCTGAGAGGTTTGTGGCATAAAAAATAGTGGTTAGAGTGTCTGCCTGCTAATCCTGCTTCGATGTACCATTCGCGGGTTCGAGTCTCCCTGTCGACCATCAGGTATATTTATAGGGGAACACACAATGTGGCTCTGGCTATACCGGGGCTGGTTTTTACAAAGTTCCTTCCCGGTTTTCCGCAGTATTAAACAAGGAACAATGTGAATTGGACAATTCATCATATAGGTAAACTACCAGTGAGTACGACGTAAAACCCGAAACATATAAACAAACATAGCTGCAGAACCAAAAAGGTGACACTTAAGGACCAGCTGACTTATTTCGAGTGACGTCGAGGAGATAGAAGATTTTTATGTTAAATGGTATAGCTAGATGTGGTTGTCTACTAAAAAAAATATAGCTGAAGTAACATAACAATAAAATGTTAAAAGTTTTGCTTAAAGTTCTGCTGGATTTATCCAGTCCTTTAATAAACGAAATTATTAATGTAACCGGATATGATTGTGTGTGTGCGACAGAGAATGGTCGGAGACTATATTAATGACAAGCCAGAGTAATTGTAGCGGAGTTTCTGTGTGTTATGTAATCTATTACCTTGCTATATATATCGGGTTTCATTAATTAAAAACTTGTAACAGAACCCCTGAATGGAAGATTTAGAGTGGTTTTCCTTGATGTCGCTAACCTGTGTGTATACCTGTTGGGTGGTTAATGGAAGCTTTCCGTGTCACGCTGACCTCAGAGAAATCTGGTTCACGAGCTCGCTAGTTGTTGTTAGTGAGCTTCCTGTAGCCCTGGGCATTGTTTCATAAAGCGATCTTAACGTAACCTTAAATGACGTCATACCTTCCCCATTTTCTTGTGACCATGTTATATGTCAGTTATTATCGCCATAACGGCAAGCCCGATTTTTTTTAAGGAGCGTATAGGAGCTGCACAGCACTGCATTCGATCCAGTCTTAAAATAAATCCTTCTAGGCAAGTCCCAGCCTAAATAATCATATCCATAGGTGCCTGGTGTCGATAAATCTCGGTAACAGTCATTTCTGATAATTTGTCGTCGGTATTTTACATCAAAGAGTCCTCAATATCCAGCTAACCCGCTTCCCATTTCAAATACCTCGCCACTTTTCACCATTATAATGCGCATGCGCAATCACCGATTTGATTCATCCGAATCAAAGGGCAGTATAACAAGTGAAATACCGACGATAATTTATCGGAAATTGCTGTTACCGAGACCTTATACTACCAAGTACCTATGGATATAATTTTGAGGCTGGGAGCTGCCTAGAAGAATTTATTTTAAGACTGAATCGAAGGCAGCGCAGTTCCTACGTTCCTTCCAAAAAATTCGGGCTTGCTATTATAGCGTTGATTCCTGACATATAACATGGCCACAAGAAAATGGGTAAGGTAAGACGTCATTTAAGGCTATCATGGTAACATCTTGTGTTTACGGCACTGGGGCTCGTTTCACAAAGCGATCGTAGCTTACGTTAAACGTAATTGTCCCGGCAACACTGTCTTCAGCACTGATCATCATGGTAATTTACGTAAGCTAAGATCGCTTTATGAAACGGGCCCCTTGTCATCATATCAATTACGTGGAATTACACGTGGGACTGTGCTATGATATCATGCAGCTGTACATCAATGTAATTCTTTTATTAAAGATACTAACAAATATCATTATTCTTAACTCAAAAGGTTTCTCCATAAAAGGTTTAACCACATTATACATTTTCAACTTTTAAGAAGCTGGGTTTTCTCGTAAGTGTGGCTAAAAGTAGGGCACCGTCTCGTGACTGTGTCTGGTAAGTTAGTGATGGCGCTGGTTTATCCCAAAGTTCCCAGTCTGCGTTGAAAAGCTAGATGGTACTTGGTTCTTACAAAATGCTCTCGTATGGCATTCCAGGAAATCGCCCATTAATTTTCACCAATATTTGGGGGCATTTGTATCGACGTAGAAAGTAGAATCCATTCTATTTTAGAGTGGTCGGTCTTGTTTTTCTCCCACGTAACTGATACACGAGTTCACAGTTTGGCTACCATTTTGAAATACAGTTGACATGTGAGTAAATAGGCCTAAAGCCACGAACGAACTTTATACTACAGAAATACTACAGCCTATTTTAATTTATCAACCGTCCATCATACCCCAAAACAGTTAAATTATATGAGATTTTGTAAAAAGATACTATAAAATCAACTTATTTGTCGAAAAGAATGGAACAGTGTTTTGTTCGAGAAACGGGCTTGTTTGGTGTGTTTTGTTTTGTACAAATCCGCGGAGTACTTTGGTTCATTTCCACGCACGCTCACAAACTATCTGGCGGTCAAAATTAGCCGTGGAGGCTACACCTACGAACAAAAGGGGCATCCCCCAGTAGTATTTCCGAGTTTGCAAACGTCAAGCTGAAACTATACACACGTCGGGGTCTATAGAGATTATTATTATTACTATGTGGTGTTTCTTCAAGCGTGCAAACGTCAAACGAAAGCTACACAAAGACCGTGTTCGTTACCATAGAAACTAGTACTTATATAATATGAAGTAGTAAGTTTCAATACAGAGCTTGGGAAAGCTCTGTTGTCATATAGATGACACGGTTTCAGGTCTCTATTGTATATAATACCATACAGAAAGTTTACTCGGAAATATAATCTGCCATACAGTCTATCCGAAAACTGTCCAACGTCGTCCATGAAGACATTCTCCTTTATGCAAAGTATTGCATTTTGTCTCGTCTCCGTGTATTAACTAACGCCGCTTCTGATAATATTTTAGTCTTTTGAGAGGAAAATGAGGCTGCAAGCGTTTCTTCAAACGAAGAAGCTGATGCGAAATACACTCGATATAAATTTCATCAGAGTGTAAACCATCACTTGCAGAAAATACAACTGAAGTGTATATATGTGACACAATTATATTTTTAATAGGAAAGTATAATCACGCACAAAGAATTAACACCACCGCTGGTTAGAACATTTTATAAACTCAAACCCAATGAACTTGAGTTTACTATCACCAAGCAGACAAAATAACACTACCATTAATCCGAACCGTGTAGTCTACATGCGCAGCACGCAGTCCCCTCTATACTGTTATTGATACAGAAAAGCTAAATCTGCATAGACCAAACAATTGGTCGAGAAAATTGTATGCAAACTGCAAAACCAAATATCGACAAGCAAAGAAATGCTTTTGACAGAGTATGGCACAAGGGTCTTCTTGTGAATCTAAAATCTAACGGGTAAATGGGAAAATACTTAATTGGTTGTCTGGCTATCTGGAAGATAGGCGCCAACGTGTTGTTTTAAATGGCTTTCAGTCAGAATTGCGTAGTATATATGCGGGTGTGGCCCAGGGTTCTGTTCTTGGTCCGCTGCTATTTCTTTTGTATATCAACGACCTTTCAGTTAATATTATAAGTAATATTCGTTTATTCCCAGATGATACTTGCCTTGATATAGTTTCAGATAATTTAGAGAAAGTTGAAGTTTTGAATGACATAAATTCTGATCTTATTGCTATTGAACGGTGG